>MU623340.1:623842-794415 GCA_025201765.1 Daldinia sp. FL1419
GCCCCCCCCCCCCCCCCCCGCGCCCCCCCCCCCCCCCCCCCCCCCCCCCCCCCCCCCCCCCCACCCCCCCCCCTGGCCGAGCCGGAGGTTGTACGATGTGAGACTCGGTCCCGGGACCCGCGTATGGGGTTTATGGCTTTTCGCGAATCAAGATGCTATCTAGATCTCCGGGTTCCAAATTTCCTTTCCTTTCGCTTCTTCTGAGACGATTTCGAGAAGCATGTTTACAGCCACAATGAATGGCGGAGCGCGGCAGCGCGTGGTTGACTGGCTAGCCTTAGATTTGGTACATATGGGATGGCGAGAATACTATCATCTGTCATATTTGTGTTGTGCGTGGTGCTGAGGTAGCAGTGAGTGGCTGCGGGGAGGCGGGGTCTGTAGCGGTATATATATACCTATATATTATATATATCTATATCTATATCTATATATTCACGAATTACGATAGTAGGAAAGGCTGCTGTTGCTTACTTTGCCTTAGGTATGCATGTAGGTCTGGATGGGTAAGCATGCAGGGTAGCGGTCGACGATACTTGCTGTTCTTGGCACATGAGTCGGTCAGCTCTGAGTGTCAGTCCCGGGGGAAGCGACCGGCAGAACGGGTTTTATTTATTTTTATTTTTTCATAGAAGGCATGTAGGCGGGCCGCTGGAAATGGGCCTCACGGTGCCGAATAGTTGATGCTGGATCGTTGATACTACGCTGGTTATGATGAATATACGTATTATTCGACCTGCCGCTTGAAGGGAGGTCATGGGTTCTGCTAACCCTTGTCTCGCCTGTTTTCTAGAAATATAAGGCTGTGTTTCAACTCATGGGCATGAGAGCCTCAAACCATGATGAGAAAGTCAAGCTGCCATTGCCTCAACGGTTATGTTATACGATCTATTATCCCATCTATATTCACGCATATATACATTGCATCGGTGACGTTGGGCGAAGGAATACTTTTAATCTACACCCAACTTCCCACCAGGTAGGTACCTTGCAGAATTAGACATCATAGTCAATAGTTTGTTCCTGGATTGGCCGGGTGTTGTCCCCGTGTCTGACCAACAAAGCTGCATACCGTCATATTCTAATCAATGCATCATATAGTCAAGCCAAGATCGACGACCTAATATCTAGGCAAGCTACGAGTATGGCTGCCGGGTAAGCATATTATCTGGCACTTATAAAAGAGGTTTCACAGGCCAGAGACCTTGGCCTCAATACACGTCAGGCATTATAAATCTATGTGATATCTTCATTAGGAATTAGTAAACCGGTAGTCTACTAAAGCAAGGATCCCTGATACATCAGAACATGAGGGACGAAGTGGTTGAGAGGTATCATTGATGCGACCCTATACGCTAGTGGGACAGAACATACGACTGCGACTATGGACTCCCAAAATATATATCATATGATGCAATCAATTATACAAGAGTTGACTTGGGAAAAGGGGTTGACTCGAAGGATGCATTTAGACAAGTTTTGCGTGTAACAAATGTAAAGTCCAAAAGTTGAATCGAAAGTTGATTGGAAGAGTGGACCGACCTCCACTTGAATAACCCTAAACTGCGGGAACCTATCACCAAGAAAAAGAAAACCAAAAATAAAAAACCCCCCAAAAATATTCAATAACTTCCTAGTGCTGTGACTAGGTCGTGACCGAGTATGGACTTAACAGATTTGACTGCCTCCACCCCGGATCGAACGAGGGATCTTTGCATTACAAGTGCAACGCGTTACCACTGCGCCATAGAGGCCGATGAATGCTTACGCTGGGTGCATTAAGTTATAAAGAAAAGAGAAAAGACGAAGACGAAGCACCAAAAACGACGCTTTTAGAGTTACAGAGATGTTTTTTATGAGTTGCAATGCATGCATGCATGTACTTTTTTCACTTGAAGCTACGCAAGCTTCATAACATTAATGGCACAAGTTATGGACCAATTACCTAATTATGAAGATGGCTGTTTCCTCGGTACCTCATTAGATGCCTACATACAAACTGGCGAACTGTAACTTCCCCAGGTTAGGCTGTTATGTGACATCGCGAATTGACTTAGTCATCGTTTCGACCAATTTACTCTGATTTGAATTTACTTAACTAACCCCAAATAACGTTGATCCAATACTTTAACCTACTACAACTTTTGGGAGCCCAAAATAACTCTTCACTTCTAAAAAAAACAATGTTGCCCAATATGGCCTTGTTGCTTAATATATTGGCCAAACAGTATTTCATTACTATACTATTGGTTTTAACAGATTGATCACACGTCTTTTAAGAAATCGGAGCCAGTCAAAATATACTATTCGCGGCCGGATGAAGAAAAAAAAAACCCGCGTGGTTCAGGATTCTAAAGCCTGAAAGCCGGGCCGTCTTGATACGAGCTTTACTGCCCAATTTAGGGCGCTATGTCTTTCTGGCTCAAACCATATCTTATATACTTCGGGTTCCTATGGAGACTATAGGGGGTTTGTCTTCTTACTACACGGTCAACTCTCACCTAGTAAGACGCAATAAGGCTACTCAAGGAAAAATCTCGGGGTTTCCGGAACCAGTACCTCGCCGAAGAGGGCCTATCCCAGCTTTCCGGGCGTCATCTGCGGGGAATAAGTCAAATATCACTTAAAAAGTGAGGCTTATGTACCGCATTACCTTGATAAGGGCCTTAGCTGGCTGCGGCTACGGCGAGACCTGCGTACGAGATCATTGTATCGAATCGCTTCAATAAGCGCAACACCAGAGGTGAGCCATTTTGCGGAAAGCTAGTTGGAATCGCGCCTGTTCTACCAGAGGCCGCGTGATATTCTTGATCAACCAGCCCTTCCGCTCCTCACCGTCTCTGGCCAATCTGATGACGGCGCTGGGACGCACTGGGGAAAAGCTTCATGCAAGACTGCGTTGTTCTTCTGCAGGCTGCAAGCAGGCAACCACGGGAGGCCAATAAGACCAACATGGAGTTGCGCCAAGATTATACGCGTTAACGATGAGCTCTGCAAGTCGGCTCGTCATTCAGCGTTGTTGCTCAAAGGACGCTAGGTCCGGGCTATATACCCTACATGTCTCTAACATTATTTAGGGACCGCTTCCCTCTCAGACAATTTTACTAAGGGTGAGCAGATCGATGACCAGTTCTACCCAATTTAGGACTGATCATCCCTATCTTGTATATTGGATTGGACAACTCTCGGCCCACAAGCACCGAGAAGATGGCGGCAGAAGTCTATTGCATATGCGTGATTGCCTACATGGAAGGGAGGAGGGCGGCCTCTAGGATACCCGAACCTAGAGTAGAGCTGAGTTCGACTTTGGAAGCACTTGATAAACGCGCTCGACAGCTTGAAGTCGCGTTCCGGGTCACACCACCTCCGCCATTTCTTGAAATAACGTGGGACTCACTCACATGGCGCGTATGTCGTCTGTCACGTTTACAAGTGCCTGCTCAGCTTCTCAAGAAGGCACCACCTCTGGGCAATGCCGCCTCTATGCCGCTCTTGAAGTGTGCCATCTCGACTATCAGCGTCCAGAGCCAACTCACCTTCCCCGAAACTGAAGATTTGGACGAAAAAGAATTTCTAAAGTCAGCTGCGCAATGGCTCTATTTCTTTTCAGGTCGGCGAAATCTTGAGATTAGAACCCCTTCATTTAGATTCGAGGACATCTGCTCCCTGGCATTGGATCTGTCACTCGAGGTTGAATCTGGACGCCCATGGAATAGACGACCATTGCCTCCCCCCGGTCTTCTAGCACCTCAATCTTTCAATAACTGGGGAGCAAGGTGTTGCAGTTGCTGTTCTTGCAATTGCCATAGGAGATCGCGACGCGATTCAAGCGTGAGCTCGGACGGAAGCTCACACCGAAGCACTCACTGCAGAAAATGGCCGGTTCTTGGATGGTTCAGGAAACTTGCTTTTTGGCGTAGGAGGCGTATTGTAGATGATTCTTCGTCGTCATCTTCGGGCACAA
Source organism: Daldinia sp. FL1419 (assembly GCA_025201765.1). Classification (NCBI taxonomy): domain Eukaryota; kingdom Fungi; phylum Ascomycota; class Sordariomycetes; order Xylariales; family Hypoxylaceae; genus Daldinia; species Daldinia sp. FL1419. The sequence continues at coordinate 627,807 of MU623340.1, forward strand.
TTGTGGATGACCAAAGGAGGAGCCCCTGATGGGAAGCGAATTGTGTTTCCTCCATGTACAAACTAAGCTTTCGAGTTGATGTATTTACATCGGTGAGCCAAAAAGGCAGCTTAGAGTACAATGGAATGTGTGTCATTGGCAACGACAAACCCCGAACCCTCCTCTTAGACATGGAGCTAATATGCATACGATACGAGGATCATGTCTCATATATGATTATGGGCATTGAATGTCTCGCTGATGTGATAACCGGCGGCTGAACGGCACGCCTTTTTTGTTCCCCGGACGTATTAGCGTACATCTAAGCCTATGGATTCGAGACACGGCACGACCCGCTGATAATCACGCGAGACGAGGACACGGAGAAGTTGAGAGACAGGGTCGCTGGATAAGAGTACCTATTCGAGTAACACGAGCCGTGCCGTATTTAAACGCCTCTCAACCTCACGTCCGGGAATCCTGTTAAAATGAAACAAACTTTAGATGACCTCGGCTGAGAAGCTATGTCCTAGTCGTTACGGGGACGTGAATTTGTTTGATGGATGCAAGAATGTATAAATTATATTATATATACCCAGGCGCGCTTGAAATAAGGCGGTCTCAGCTGGCTGCATTACGAGGTACGCATAATGGTATATGTGGATTAGGGGGGAAAGGAACCAATATCCAAACTGGCGGTATATATATATACATGCGGAAGTAGGTAAGGTATGATGGATGTATGTGCGAAGTAAATCATCTCTGTTAATATTAAACATTGGATATCGAATACTGAACATTTGAACTCCGGAACGCCGTGCCATGCTATGTTTCTCTATGCTAATCGCCCTCTTTCTCTTGCCCTCTCCCAGGCAATTATAATTACTCGGTAGCCTCGTCGAATGTCATTACGTCAGGTAGAGAGTTAAAATCGGCAACGGTACGTAACGTAAGGTAGTAATGGAGTAAGGAATGCGTATAAGTGGTATAAAAGTAATGTCGCGTGAGGTACATATTAGTCATCTTGAACCCAACTGGAAACCTTATTCCCGCACGTTCGGAAAGGGATGGAAAGCGTGAAGGGTAGGTAATAAGGTTAAACTCAGTATTAGTTTAGGTATCCAAGGTTAGGTATTTTTCGGTAATTCGGTATCGATATCGGAACGCTCTCCCTTTCCTTTCCTTTCCTTTTTTCTGTTTTTTTCTGTTTCTTCTTTTCTTCTTTTTTTTAAAAAAAGCTCATATTATACCACCCCTTTTCAATTCTCGTCCGTCACGCATTTCATCCCGCTCCGTGCCCGTTTCCTAATCCCTGATCCCGGTATCCGCTTTCGGGGTGTGCGTTATTATGTGTCGGCGTATGTACGCTGCTGGTGTCGTTGAAGTATACTTCGCTTCCCGGCAATTCGACCGGTGCTGGTGAATTTGCTCTACCGTCGTCTAATTCCGCGAGCAGCGGGACGCCGGACGATCGCTTGGATTTGTACCCTGCTCCTCCTCCTATATTTCCTCCGTCTTTCTTGTCTCCCGCGTAATAATCGGCGGGTAATTCCTTCACTCCGCTATGCGCATTCGCCGGGCTGAGTTCAGCTATACCCCCGAACTGCGCGTTGTGCTGTGCATACTCAGGGGATGGGGATAGTGGCGACGGGTGATATAAGCTGCTGCCGTTGTGCATGCTGTAGGCACCGCTGGGCGAGAGTTCGACGTCGTGGGGGCGCGGCGAATTGGCGTCTAGCATGGGTTTGTGCGCTTTGCGCCGTCGGGAATAGGCGTAGACAAACCAGCCCAAGAGGCCGAGCGCTGTGGCGCCAAAGCCGATGCCTACACCTAGACCGATCTTGACGGCCGAGGAGAGGTTACCGCTGCTGTTGTCGGGACCCGGTGATGCTGTAGGGGAATCGGACGGTGAGGTTGACGTCGGTGTCGAGGGGGGACTTGTTTCGGTGGCAGCTGAAGCCTTGGATAGGAAAGCTTGCTTGGAAACGGCGATGGTGACACCCGTGCCGGCGCAGTTGAACTCCATGGTATCGTAGACGGCATTCAGATCGGAGGGGCTCTTCTGGGCGACGCACACGGCGGTATTGTAGATGAAATTTCCCTTATTAGTGCACAGGCACCTGTTCATTTCAGTGCCGGTGTTGCCGGTGCATTTGCTGTCGTTCGCGGCGTCGGTTAGACATTGCTGCGAGCCCTCGGGATACGCCGAGAAGTCGTTATCGATGGCCGACGAGACTTGTGTATGCAGGGCAACGCTGAGCAGCAGCGAGCCTGGCAGCGTCAGGAACCACCTCATCCTGACCGGCTGCTTTGCTTTTGCTCGCTATCGGGTATCTGTCGTGCAATATTGATAGTGTTGATGGTGGATACCTCCCTCTCGACCCGAGGAGTGGGAATGGGTGTCGTTTACGGCCTGGACCAACTTGACGAGATATTCCGGCACTTCTCAGACTAGCTTGGCTCAGGTAATCACGTTTTCACGACGCTTAGCGGTGAGGACCGCTTTAGGAGGGGTGGTCGGACGTTACAGGATGGGGAAAAGATAGGAAAAGATGGAAAAGAAAGGATTGATTGAAGAAAAAACGGTGCCTGAACAACGAATACGACACGGAGAAAATCCGTCAACACCAGTAACCCGTCACCCGTCGACCCGTTGGCGGTGGTTGGATAACAATACACAACACAATGCAATACCTACCTGGGTACGGATCCGTACAATACAATTGGTACCGCAGTAGGTTTAATTTGCTTCTTCCCTTCAGCCTTAAGGGCCTTTGAAAGGTCCCTGTCGCATCCAATAGAAGAAGCCACCGTACATGGCCGAAACAGCGCCCCATAATACGCAACGCCCATCATCACTATCTTGGGCCAACTACCGTGTTCGCTAATCCTCTCCAGAATAAAAAAACCACGAGCCTAGTGTGGAAAGAGCTAGTGCGTGTTTACGACGTGGTTCAACTCCTTTAACAACTTAGGAGCTTTTTATTCTGCAGCACAGGTCGTGTTGCGATATACCGGTTCCATGGCTCTCGTCGACGAGGGAGGCTGTGCCGATCAGCCAGCTTTCCTACCCTTGTCCTAAACTCCCCAGTTCCTTGTTAATAACGCTTGCTATTCGTCCGTTCTACGACCGGAGTTTTGTTCTGTCGCGAGTCGCGACAGAAGTCCTTAGCACAACATAATTAATCATCCCCCTCGAGTGCTAGCCCCTTGTTATATTTCCTCAAACCTGGAACATGCGCACATCTGCCACGTCGAGTTAGAGATGGGTTACGAGTAAGTTATTAATGCAAAGTTGTGTAAGTTGTGTAAGTATAGAAATGCAAGTCGACGATGTTTTGTGTATCTAATGTAGCACAATATCGTATTCTCATGCAGACATCCGGCATCAAGAATCCACCGCTAAGTCGCTAAATCGCTAGCTTAGTCGATCTGGTCGTCCTAAAATAAGAAACCGACTTTTTTTTCTCCGAATCCGTTGGATCGCTAGATCGAGGCTCAACACGATATCTAGCGTCGTGCAGTTTGCGCTCCAATGCCTTGGCTAAGAAGTAAGCACATTCTATGCACCGGATTCGCCGGGCACCTAAACGACTTGCGTTACCGACCAGTTTCGCGCTTTATCCTTGGTTTTTGTAATAAGCTGTGGCTTGACTCGTGGCTTAACCGAATACCGTTCGTCTTGCGGACACTGGTGAACAAGTAACGAGTATAAGGATAGAGATATAAGCACGATACTCTAAAGCAAGACCAATAGCCCAGCCAGAGCTTGTTATTACAATCAGCCCCCTCAGTGTAACTAGAGTGGCTCTGATACGTCGTAGATTTCGACGTCTTGATCCTGTCTCGAGTTCTCTTGACGACGGTCATGTCCTCTTGCCTGCAATGTCAGAGCAGCAATCGGCCACACGTGCAATTTGGAAATTATTCATCAGTTCTCTCAATAATGCAGGAAGGTGTCCTATCTTTTGTTTATACCTTGGTTCTCCGACGAAGGATGCAAACACTCTACATGTCGGGCAAGTTTCCCAACGCTCATGCTCACAGGAATAGGGGTTGTATCAGAATGCAGTTAGACGATATTCTCATTTCGAGTATTACTCGTTTGCGTTGCTCGTTTGCGTATATGACTATGAGTCTCCGCTTAGTACGTATTACGAACCTTGGTTCTACACTAGTAACCACATTAAGCTCTAGGCTAGATTGCTAGTCTCAAGAGCTCCTAACCACCTATAGTTAACTACGTAATAGTCAACATGACAAACTTAAACAGTTGGACGCTGGCCAGATTGCCTTTCCCTGTAGCATCGATATGTAGGTTAGTCTTTAGACAGCCTGGAGAGTTTTGGGGCAGAAATGAACCCAGTAATGAAATTTATTACGCAGGTCACTAACAACTTTCACAAACACATTGGCTCTAATAGGGCTTGTTACACAGAATGCTCCGATTCGCTAAGGCACAAGTCAGCACAAGTCAGCGCCTAACCTTGGATATCGTATCTACGAAGGATTCTCTCGCTTGAGACACGGCATGCGATTTCGCTCAGGCGAGGGCGAATACACTATTGAGGCGTGGTTTTATTACGGCCATATTGGACGCCTATCGAGGTGAAAGCAACGTTTCCATCTAATAGGCTCGTTGTTTCCAGCATGCTGCTTCGGCTAATGATATATTCACTCGGAAACGAAGCCAAGTCCACAAGTCCAAGCAAGGCTTCGTACGCCCATCTCGATTACACACCATGGGTCCATCCAAAGCCGCCTCATTTCTGTCGAAGCCTCTCGTGATAACACCATCGAATGCCTTTGATCGTAAAAATGTATATACTGCATTGGGAGTATCTAATCGTGATCCGCATCTCAACCGCCAATTCTCACCACCTACCCCCCTTTCTAACGTTGGCATCGCAAACAAGAACATGTACGCCGACATCATATGGAAGGCCAAATCCTCGGAGCTGGGATCCAAGGTGGAAAGCTTTTACCTGCTTTGCCAGCCAATTCAACGGCCTCTAACTCCGTCCATGAAGCTAGGTGATCATATACGTGGGTATTCACCTGTTTTTCTTTTTTTTTTTTTCGAGCCGTCCTTGTCACATCCGTGACAACAAATAAGAAAGCTCACCACCACGGGAACGAGAATCCTTTGGGTATGAATAGATTGGAAGTCGCATAAAGTGCTACTTCGATATCGTACAGGGGACAAGAAAACGCTACTAGGATGTAGGATGTGTAGGATATGTAATTGCGCGCCATTCAAATAGTCGAATTCAACTACTTCGTCGGTGGCTTCCCAAGTCATCTCCGCTAGTGCCATTAATAGGAAGCTTGTCGGGGGATTCGTGGGCGCTCTTGATGCCATTGACTAGTGTATTGTTTGGCAATTCGGTCGAGGGGGACAAGTTCTCACCAACGTAGTCAAGAGGTTCATTTGACACCATGCTCCTGGGGGTTAAATGTGCCCCATTTAACACGGCTTGTTTTTGTTGATCCGTAAGGAGGTGTGTTAGACCTTGTTCAATGCAGATGCGCGCGTAGTCAGGCTCATCCGGAGTAACAGCGACGAGTCCGCCCCTTCTTGGGACCCGCTGTTCCAGAAACGGAGTTTTACTTGGTTGATACGACTGCGGTTTCTTCTCACCTACCAATTCCCCGTTGATGTAATACTTAGATTGGGGTGCAAAGCCTCCATAGATTTCGGCGTCCGGATCTTGCTTCCACTTGGACGGGGCACTCCAACCCGAGAAGGCAGATTCGTGCTCAGGGAGTTCGCAATACCAAACAGAGAGTTTGACGTTGCGAAGATGAGGTATGGTAGGAACGATAAAGAGGAAGTCGGATAGCTTTTGGCTAGGTTAGTGTGCTAATCCGATAACCAAAATAGCGGTATATATGTGGAAAACTTACTTTGATAAAAAACATCTCCGTCTCGGAGAAACACTTCCAGGCCTCGCCACGAATCTGCTCGAGCTTCCTGAAGCCAATTGACCAAGGATTGCCTCCGTAAAAATTGGGCAACTGTTCTCCCAAGTGGTAAAGTTTACCTTCTGTTAAAGCATACCTGTCCTGCTCCAGGCGCCAGATAACTCTTTTTGCTATATGCGATACTGGAACACGTTCCCATGCAGTATCTAGGGATCGGTCAGTTAAAACACAACGCCGAAATTACTTGATAACTCACATCTTGACAGCGAGGTATCCTTCTCACCCAAAAGTAGGGCAGCTTGTGTATTGAGTAACCACTGCTCGCGTCCCCTTGCATGGCCAGTCGCAGAAGGATTAATTGTATCATACCTTACCCCCCGCGCTGTAGCGAAAAGTTCCGCTATATTCTTTTGCTTGGGGTCTGGACAGGCATCAAGCCAGCGTAATAGAGGAGGTAACTTCGCCAGGCGGAGCTTCTCCATCTCTTCCTGGCGAGCACGCTGCATCTCGGCTTCACGTGCAGCTCGTTCTACGCGTTTGCGCTCTTGTTCTTCCTCCTCTCGTAAGCGTTGGGCCTCTTCGGCAGCCTCCTTTTCACGACGGATTCTCGCCTCCTCTTGTCGTTTGCGTTCTTCTTCCTGCTTTCGTTTTCTCTCTTCTTCTTCCCGCAACCTTTTCTCTTGCTCCTCCTTCTCCTTTCGCTCCTCTTCTAGTTGCGCTTTCTCCTCTTCTTCCTGGCGTCTCCTCTCTTCCTTCTCAAGGCGACTTCGTTCTTCTTCTTGGAGACGCTTCTTTTCGGCTTCTTCCCGTCGTCGGGTTTCGATCTCTTGCTTTTTCTTTTCGGCCTCTTGGCGTTTCTGTTCGGCTTCCCTCCTTTTTGTTTCCTCAGCGACTATCGCCTCGGCCTCTGCCTGCTTTCTTTTCGCTTCTTTTCGCTCGCGATCGATCTGCGCTTCACTCTCTTCAATTGATTGTGTCTGAGGTGCGTCACGCATATCCACGTCCACGTCTTCAGAAGCTACGGTAATGCTAGTCTTCTCTTGAGGGCTTGCTTTATCCAATTCTTTGCGATCACGACTGGCTTTCTTAGCTTTAGGCACTTCTTTACGATCATCCGAAGGCCGTTGTGGCCTTGCGGGATCTCGTGATGGATCTCGCTTCTGCTGGCGACTTTCAGGGGAAGAGTTTTGAAATGGGCGTCTTTCTTTACTTTCGGGATCCAGTCTCCTTCTCTTAATAGGAGCATCGGCGTCGTCTTTATCTCCAAGCCCATGCCTAGGTGGCGTAACACTAGCTCGAGGCCTCTTGGCTAAACCTTCGCCTACGGATAACCTATCGTTAGATTCGTCACGCTTTATTGCCTTTGTTCGATCGTGGTATCTCTCAGAGAGCCTATCTGGTCGCTTTTCAAGTGCGTCGTCATTTCTCGGATCACCACGTTCAGTAGCAGAGTTGTTTGACGCTAGACTAGCTCGTCGCTGCTTCTCCCTGTGACCCTTCAATTCTTTACCAGAAATAAGCTTCCTCCGGGGTTTCGCCGTTTCAGTATCCGAAGAGTTGGCAGCGGGGTCCGAGTCCACCAATTTTGACTTCGATGGAATAGTCTTGGACACAGTAGGAGAAACTTCGCGATCTGATGCGGCGATGCTTGAAACACGCTCTTCCTTTTTAGGTCGTCCCGGTCCACGCCTAGGCGAGGTTTGTTCGTCATGATTACCAAAAGAAAGCGAACGCCTCTTCTCCTTAGGGCTTCCAGAAACTTTAGTAGAGCCGGCTTTCTTTTTAGAGTCGGGATCGCGAGAGGGGCTAGATGGTCGATGCTTGTGCGATCGGGCAGTCTCCGAGTTAGACTCGTTCCGATTGACACGCCTCGATTCTGGGTCTAATTCGCGATCACGGTCTCGCCTGCCCGGTGATTTCGTCTTGGAAGAAACCTTAGGAGTTTTCTTAAATTCGTCGTAAGCGTTCTTTAAAAGATGCTCCTCTTCCTTCCACATAGGCCCTTCTCGACGTCTAGCTATTTCATAGTAAGTCTGACCCTTGTAACGACGCGTTGGATCAAAATTGGACGCGTTAAGTAATAGTTTAATAACCTCAATATTCTCTCCTCCAATGGCGGCTAACATCGGCGTCCCATGTTCTGTTGGGAGACCTGGGACAGGTCGTGGCGGATCCGGATTTGCGCCTCCTAAGGCTAATAAGAGCTCAACCACAAAGCTGTGACCACCGCGCGCTGCATTGACCAGAGCTTCGGGGTCGTCACAACGCTCCTTGACCTGAAGGACACGAGTTACCGTCTCATTATCGCCTCGTGCCGCTGCTTGCCGAAGGGTTTTATCGTCGAGGTTCATGTACAATAGGTGGTTGCTGGTTTTCGTCGACCGTACGGCACCACCCCGGCGTTGTGCTGCCAATGTGCTGCCACCCGCTGCTGCCGGCGAACGGCGTGGACTCTCGGGCCCATGAGAGGAAAGTGTATCAGGCATATCAGGAGGCGGGTGGTCTTCGGAAGTTCGTCGTAATTCGCCCACCCTCTCCTTCGCCTCCCGCAACGCGGCCCGAATTTCTTCAGCGTTCTCCAACTCATCTGGTACTTTTTCCAACGGTTCGTGTCCCTCAGCGTCAGCCTTCCGGGGGTTTACGCCGGCCTTTAGCAACAACTTTACCACGCCAAGATGACCATTCTCCACGGCATCAAGGAGCGGTGTCTCTTTATCGCTATTCCGGCAATCCAGATTACATCCTGCATCAATAAGAAGCTGGACAATTTGTTCGTGGCCGTTAAGTGACGCGACTTGCAAAGGCGTGTTTCCGGCATAATCGGCAAAATTCAAATCTTCCGGTCTTTCAGTCAGCCGTTTCTTAGCAGCTTCGTATTCACCTTTTGCGCAAGCCTTGGCGAGCAAGGTCTGCCCATGGTTATCAACATGCTTCTTGTGAGCTGGCATTCTTGCAGGAGAGATCGTTGATTCGCCAGTGACGGGAGTGGCTATGCTTCTTAATTTTGAACTTCGAGGATGCGGGCTTCCACTAGCAGATGAATCGTCGGAGTGATAATCGGTAGATTGAAGTGGAGCGGGTATGCGTCTTTTTTTCGTGCTAAAGCCATTCGAAGACTGCGATGGAAGTTGTGTTGAAAGGCTGCGTCGGTGAGCGCGACCGTGAGGTGACAGCGATCGATTTCGAGAAATAGAGTGTCTGTCGTGGGGCTGCCGGACCGATGAAGATTTCTGGTCCTTCTCCCTAGCAACGGTTTGGTTGTCAAGACCCGTATCTGAAATACGGGGCCGACGAACCTTTCGCGATTCGCCCTCGTCGTCAGATTCGGCCTTGGGTGCCTTACGCTTGCCAGGCAGTAACCTATCTACGGATTTCGATTTATGTTTGACGGTATCTTTAGAAGGCCTCGTTTTAGATGATTCAGAGCCTGATTCGGAGTGGGCATCACTAGACCTGCGACGCCGATGAATTTGTTCGTGGTTATTGCGACGGTGTGGAGGTGGAGAGGCAGGAGCAGAACTAAGCCCGCTTGATGCATCTTTACTTCGTGGTTGCTTCTCTTTTCCAGGTAGTGGCTTCTTCCTCTCTAGGAAGGCTACATCATCGGAAGGACCGCCATTGCGATCACCATTTTTACCATCCTTCAGAAACTTCCTTGGAGGCGGTAGGACATCGTCTATCTCACCATCGCTCCTATCTTCATGTTTTATTACCTTCCTAGGTTTAGATGGGGAGACACCGTCCTTGCCTGGCAGGACAATTGTCTCGGCATCCGAGTTTTGATCAGGTCCAACATCATCGTCCTGCGCACTTGATAGTGTTGTTACGGGCCGCAACTCCTTAGATGCGGAAGAGAGTTTTGCAGCCAGTGGGGGTTTAATGTTATTCGTCGTGGTGTTATTCGCTGTCACCGTCGACTTGGGATCTTCAGACTCAGCCAGTCCCCGCTTCGGCGAGGTAGCCAGTTTCGTGTTTGCGGACTCGACAGCATTCTGCGCATCCATAGCATTCAATTCATATACCGAAATACAATACAGTGCACCATGATGGCCACTCGTGGGTGACAATAGGGGACAGAATTTGTGTCGAGAGTGCTGTACAAATTTGTCTGTACAAAGTGGGCGAATATGGACTACTCTACAATGGTACGAGTACGAGCATAAACGGTCGGTCGCGGGTCAAACGGCTTAAAGAACGGATAGGAAACAAGACTTTCAGGACGGTCTTGGATTGGAGCTGAGTACTAAACGGGATTGAAGAATAAAAAATTTTATGCTGTTGCTAAAATAACGCTGATGAACAGGAGTTGTCGCAGATAATGACCGTCATCGAATGTGAACAATTTTCGGTGTAGGAAATTATTTGCAAAATTGAAAGGTAAGGTACGAAAAAAAAAAAAAAGGATGCAGCAAACCAAAAAACCCCTTGAGCTGAGAGAAATACCAAACTACCTAGTAATAATTAATAGAGGTAGCAGGGCAGGTAACAGCAATGGAGTAGGTAATAGATAGGCAGATAATGTGCGAGACAGGCAAAGTACGCAGGCAAGCAGGTAAGCAAGTCAGGCAGGCAAAAAAAAGCAGGCAAAGCATAGAGAAGGAAACGACGACTGAAGACCGACTGGCAGGAAGGCCAGACTACCAGGACTGCCCATGTTCAGACGAGAGGGAAGCGAACGGGTACTGAAGTACCTGAGGTAGGCTATGGACAAAAGTAGTCTAGCGTACTTTATTAGTGTGGTGGCACTAGGACTGTTTTCCTTGTGTAGCCATTGAAGATCAATTTCAAGATCAGTCTAACAAGCTTGGGCTCTCTCTGATTGGTCGTCGACCTAAATACGGATGGGTCGGGTGGCCGGTATTTCCGCAAATTTGCAAAGCTCTGAGTTGCCCAGTCGCTTTCCTTGCCTCCCCGACTACGGCGGCCCCTGCTTACTTGCCAGCTTTCATTGCACCTTCGAACTTACTGCACTGCCTATCCGTTTCCGCCCCTCATTTCCCCAGTTCTTTCCAGGCTTTTCCTACTTTGACTCAGTGAAAATTCTCTCTTAGCAGGGCAGGCAGGGCTGGTTTATTAATTGTCACTAATAAACTGCACATCTCCTTCTCCAATCCAAGATTCCATCAAGTCGACCACTCTCCCCTTTTTAAAATCGGACTGTCCAACCCACCTTCTTGCTGATAAGACTAGTATCCCACGCCAATCCGCATTCAAGGTCCATCAACTACCTTATTTATCGCATTTATCGCATTTATCGCCCTATTTATCCCAAACGATTTCGAAATCGTTTTGATACGCAAACCCAGCCTCGCATGGGTCTGGATCTGAATTAGCACCACGTGCTATCAGATTGTGTATTCGACCTTTGCAAAGGCATACCTTGATTGCAATTGCTCTAACCGCATTCTCACACCAACCATAACATATTTAGGCACCCCCATACACTGACATTCAATTCGCCTATTTCTCGATAGTAATACCAGTATCCAAGATCTTTAATCCGACGTCTGCCGAATTCCATAAGTGGAGCTTCCACAGTATGGCCAACAACGAATTTATGGATATTACCCCCGCTAACCTCAAGCTTCCCGATTATCTTGATGACGTTCGAGTTACAAGGTTACCAGCAGCTGCGTACTACGTCTCAGACTTCATCTCACAAGATGAAGAACAAGCAATTTTAGACAAAGTACGCTTGCGACGGTCACGGGCATGATGAGTTCGTACCTTAGGCCTAACAAGTGACAGATAGCATCCGCACCGAAACCACGTTGGAAGCAACTATCCCACCGCCGACTCCAAACATGGCCATCCGATCTTGTGAATGATAAGTTGATGGATGCTCCATTGCCAACGTGGTTGGGTGATCCTATTGTGCCGCGCCTCAAATCTATTCGACTCTCACAAGAATCCGACTCGCTCGACATATTTTCTGATAGTCCTCACCAGAAACCAAATCACGTTCTGATCAATGGTACGTGTAGAGACGAGCGCGATATGTGATTCGGTACATACAGATCCTGAGTCGCATTGAACCGCCTTTCCCGTCTTTGCTTATTATGCCCACTCATCTGAGAAAAAAAAGAAGATTTGTGACGAGTCTAGAATCCAGGATCTCGTATTATGACCTGTAGTAATTAATTTGTATTCAGAATATCCTCCCGGCATCGGCATAATGCCTCATAAGGTAAGCAAGTAGCATAAACGCGGAAGGGTCGTGCTGAACTGCTTATTACGAATTAGGACGGGGCTGCGTATCATCCTGTCGTGTGTACTGTGAGCCTTGGTGCTAGTCTCTGCCTCAACATATACAAATCTAAGGACGACGGTATCCTAGATCCCAAACCGGCATGGAGAATACTACAAGAACCTAGAAGTCTCCTTATCACCACCTCCGATCTCTATAATGAATTTCTCCACGGTATCGAAGATATTACGGAGGACATTGAGCTCTCCGAAAGTACGATTGCCAATTGGGAACTTCTCCGGTCGCCTGAAGAATTTGAAAACGGCCGCAATACACGAAAAACACGGACCAGCTTAACATATCGAGACGTGATGAAAGTATCCAAGTTGGGAGGCAAGCTTGGACTGCTGCAGAAGAGATGATTTTCTTTCAGGCATATTCGATTTCAAAATATACCTGGTATCATCTTCCATTTGCCCTGGACCCTTTCGCGACCAAATTTGTCACTATACCACTTCTTCGTTCCATTAGCCGTGACACCAAGATTGACCGCAACAAATAGCACAGCGCAGATCAGAGTCCTGTTGTACATTTGACCCATGGGTGCTGCTATCCACGCTAGGGAAAGATATAGCGCACACTCGCATGTATAATGCGGGCATATCAGGTACCGGAATAGGCCTTCCTCCGGGAGTGAATACTTCTTCAATTGAGACAGATAGTTGTGGCATCTGTGTTGCATGAACCACGAGGTCAGAAACGTGATAACCCCTAAGATCGTCCTAATCGACGGTGTTTCGACAGTAAAAAACCTTCTATCGGAGGATTGGATCGAGCCTGTATCATTACACCTTAGAATACTGTAAAAAGGACTGGGATATGGAACCTACGAGATCCTTCTATCCAGATAGATATACCGGTGAAGAAGTAATAGGAGACGCCCAGTAGCCAATGGACGATCCACATCTTAGATGGCGAGGGGCGAATGACGGTAATGTACTCGTAGAGACGTCTAGCACCTTGCAAACTCATCAGAACCCACACGATGGCGACCTGGTTAATTGACATAGACGTTTCCCCGCTCCGAGCTTGGTTACCGACTATCCACTCGAGTATTCTCCCACGGGTAAAGAACTGGGCAGCCCAGAAGACAGAACAGGATATTGAAAGTATGTAAAAGTGAATAAACCACGAATGAGGTACCTTTCCCACAGAGGTCGCCCAGGCAATTACGCTAATGAGAACTCCATCATGAGTTCGTTCTCCTTCGTCGCCGTTCGAAGTGCCCGCGGCTGAGCTTCGAGCCCCATATTGAGTGAGAAGGCGTTGGATAGACTCGGGGGCCGCGGCGATGGCCAACACGGTTACGGCCGCGAAGACGTAGAAGAGTTGGCAATAAGAAGCCGGACTTATACCGGCCACACGCGTAATCAGACCCGATGCATCCATCCTGAATACCATGATGCTCTATCTTCTCCCGCGTAAACTGATGTCTCGATTAAAAAGGACACTCGAAGATGAACTTAACGGCCGAGCCGCAAGTCCACATTAACTCGGAAATCTGAAAACTCGTTTAATGCATATACAGGCTTACCATGCAATATGCAATTATAATATATCATGTTTAAACTTCAGGGGTATCGTCAGTCAAGCGGCTTTTTAGGGGTGTCATAGGATAAGCTTATAACTAATTGTCTTTCTATACAGTCCTATTTAACCCATTCGAGTAGCTCTGCCGCTTCAGTTGCCGCTTTCTTCTCGCCTTCTCGCTAAGCAGGAATTTAATGCCCTTACGTCGCATAACCACCCACCCATTCGCGCTACATCTAGAGTAAGTCAGCCTCCTTGGAGGCAACGGCGGAAGTGAGAGTTGTGCTACCTGCCTTAAGGGTATCGTAGGATCGAATGGTAGTCTTACAGGCGCTTTTCCATTGTGTCAACTATCCTAGGTAACCCCAGCATCATGGGGCAAGTCGAGAATAATAGAAGCAACTTCGTTGCTCCACAAGGAACTCTAAGATAACTATGGCCTTCTACACGAAAAGTAGATAACCTTCTACATGTCTTATCTTGAATCCTAACACCCGGGGTGTTTTTGTCAAAATCAAATATTCGAGCTTCGCAAGGTTGTATGACACTCCTAATTAACACTAGATCTAAATTTCCGGGATGACTCAATGTATTCGTAGGATCTTGGTTGTGAAACTAGGGAAAAGTTTTGAGGGTGTTGAGCCCGGGGACTCGGCCATAGCTGGGGTCAGATAGTCAGATAGTCAGATAGACTTCATATCCATATCTGTGTTACTTTCCTAGGCTGTCGCCGAGATGCGTAGGTTGCTCAACTAGAGCTAGATAGTTTGCCTGCTAGTAACAGCCATATAGTAAACAAACAACAGAATTATATAGTTCTTGAAATCGATCAGGGGCTAACGTACTATATTCTGTATTTGAACTCTCGAGCTCCCTTGCTGACTACTCACGCTTTATCAAAAGCCTAGGTAGGTACTCATACTGCCTTCCCGACTAGAAAGTTTCCAGTCTATCGCACAACTTCCCCATCCCTAAGGAATCAATAGCTTGGTTTCCTATATTTAGGATACTCGGTAGAGATATTGATTAGCCCTATAAGGTTGACTATTATGGCCTGCCTACATACTATTCTAGAGGCTATAAGAACGTAACGTCTTAAGTAACTCACAACCACTGATTTATAGTAGACGCAGCGAGGATCTTGATACCTTATTGTTGTACTATCGTCGGCTGGTGATTAGACCAGTACCACACACTCGACCACTTGTCACGAGGCGGACTAAGAAGCAAGGAAACAACTTCGTTGTTACGCGAGGAACCTATCTACAACTATGGCTAAGGGCAGCTACATATAGAACAAGTCCTTTGTTCTATATGTAGCACGGGTTAGAACCCTGACACTACCTTTATATTAAACTGTTTGCAGATGTAGCATCAAGATATACCGGAGGATTCACCCGGCCTGTCGTGATTGCAAAATTGAGTTGCCAAGCCTCCAAAACCACAGTCGTAGGGATTATAGATATACCACAAAAATAAACTAAGCTCTACGAAGGTGAATGAGTGGCTACTAACCCCTCCTATTCATGATAACGACGACTCGAGGGATATGAGTTCGTACGTTCGTTCAACTATGAGTACCCACCTAGTGATGCTGTCTCATTCGTGTCTTTGTTGAGTGGTTGTGTCGTGGGTCCCCGACTTGACGAAAACCTCATAGTAGATTAAATAGTTCTCGTTGTTAATAAATTATAGCTCAACTACCTATTACAATACTTACAATGGGAAACTCTCTGGCTTATGGCCTAGACTTTTCTTCCTAAGCTGTGGGGATAGGATTCCATGATAAAGACCACGCGCTTAAGCGTCATCCCGCAGAAATTAATAGATATCCATACAATTACTATAAATATATATTACATATGACATATCAGGTCGAGTGTAGGCCTTTTTAACAAAGTTTAATTTATTCATTTATCGGCCGAAAACAGCCATTGTCTGAAGAACCTAACATAGAGTACATACATTTATTCGCACACCCCCAAACCCTGTTGGTTGTATTCCTTGTCGACAATTAGACACATCTGGCTCCAGTTCATTCTGGACCTATATACAACCATGTATCAGCGGCTGTGATTTTAAGCCCCTGTTGTAGCTAAACATGACCCCCGGGTTTCTTGATGAGACATGAGCCAGACTTCTCCTTACATGGTGGCTTACTTCCAGAGAACTTCGGAACGCCTCCCTTGCTTCTGTACCCGTTCTTGCCTTGATATAAGAACCACACCATAGCATATTACGGGCTCGGCTACTTCCGGGTCCAGACCAATACGGTTAACAGACACGGGAACGGGGAGACGGTGTATTTACTAGTTATTGAATATAAATTGTAAGGAGGATAAGGGATGATTTAGTAAATGTTTACTATATCTTCCTACGACACTTACCTAATATAAACTACGTAGCAAACATACTTCGAGATGTCTAGGTGGTTATTGCTGACGGTTGAGATGAGGAGGACGTGATTCGATCGTTTTCATGTGAGGCTCAATTGTTTTGCCCAACCCGAATATAGCTTTCCGGTCACACGACCAACATATTCCCGCGTAACTTATTATAGAGTATTATCCACCGGGAATTTCTTGCGTTAGCTAAGGTGAATTGACCTTGTAGGGCGTAAGTATTGACCACTTAACAAAGTCTTACGAGACAATTAAACTTGCTTCGAGATAAAATATGAGCACCGGTCTTGTATGTATCGAACAAGAAGCATACCATAAGTTGAATATAGACTACTCTTGATATACCTTAAGACTAATATTAATTGATCTTGTCTATTTCTATTAGAGACAGGCACCTGCCTAGGAGGTATGGTATGTATTGTAGTATGTATTGTAGACTTTCAAGTCGCGTTAAGAATTGCTCTTATTTACATATCCATGCTTCTATTTAGTGAATGATTGTAATTAGCGGGTACTTATTTTCGGGAAAACCACGGTCAATTGTGGGGTGCTGACATCACAGGGCGAACGAAAAAAAAAAAAAAAAAAGCCTTTCTACATTCTTCAATTCGCCCCACCAAAAATGAGCATCGAATTTCTCAAAGTGACAACTTGCCATTACAAGAGATTCAAGAGTAGCCTTTACCAAACGTAGTACAACCAACCCCCTAAACACCCCACCAGGCTCTTCAAGATGTCGACTACGGTGGAAAAGGTGAGTTGCGTAAGATTCCGTGGATATCCCAGGGGACTAACCTGTTTGTAGATCAAAGAGATCGAGGCCGAAGTAAGTGGGATAAGGCATATCCCGAAGCGGGTATAGGATGTACTAAACAACCTGATTTAATAGATGGCCAAAACTCAAAAGAATAAGGCAACTTCGTTTCACTTGGGTCAACTAAAGGCAAAATTAGCTAAGTTGAAGCGAGAACTTCTGACTCCCGCATCGAGCGGTGGCGGCGGCGGTGCCGGTTTCGACGTCGCCAGGACTGGTGTCGCCAGTATTGGATTTATTGGATTCCCGTCCGTGGGAAAAAGTACTTTGATGAGCAGGTTAACCGGCCAACATTCCGAAGCCGCGGCCTACGAATTCACTACTCTGACATCCGTACCCGGACAAGTCATTTATAACGGTATGACATCGATGGTTCCTTTTTCCCCCAATGATATTCGCTTTTTAGATGGGCCTCGCTATATATTTATATCTTCGATACTGATCCTATATCGTACAGGAGCACCGTTGCAAATAATCGATCTCCCTGGTATTATTGAGGGAGCCAAGGACGGTAGAGGTCGTGGACGTCAGGTTATCGCTGTCGCTAAGACTTGCCACTTAATATTTATCGTGCTAGACGTGAATAAACCCTTGACTGACAAGCGAGTCATCGAGACAGAACTAGAAGGATTCGGTATTCGTATTAACAAACAACCACCAAACATCACCTTCAAGAAGAAGGACAAGGGTGGACTCAACATTACTAGTACCGTACCTCTAACCCATATTGATCATGACGAAATCAGGGCCGTCATGTCGGAGTACCGTATCAATTCAGCAGATATTGCGATTCGCTGTGATGCCACCGTTGATGATTTGATCGACGTCCTGGAAGCCAAGAGTCGCAGCTACGTACCTGTCATTTACGTCCTCAACAAGATTGACGCAATCAGCATCGAGGAACTGGATCTACTGTATCGAATCCCCAACGCGGTGCCCATTAGTTCTGAACATGGGTGGAACATTGATGAGTTAATGGAGGCCATGTAAGATTCGACCCCCTTACGAAGACGTGTAGCGCACACATGGCTAATCTCCTTTTTCTTGCAGGTGGGACAAGCTAAAATTGGTCCGGGTTTACACGAAGCCAAAAGGAAAGATGCCGGACTATTCAGCGCCTGTTGTGCTTCGTTCCACTAGGTGCACAGTCGAAGACTTTGTAAGTACCTCGCCTTCGCCTCGGCAAACTCTGACCGGTAACATATTCGCTGACCAATGAACGATAAGTGCAACGCAATCCATCGGACCATAGTAGAGCAGTTTAAAACCGCAATAGTCTATGGAAAATCAGTAAAGCACCAACCCCAACGCGTGGGGCTTGCCCACGAGCTGGCCGACGAGGATATAGGTACTATTATTCGCCAATTCACCCCCGTTACGATTTACACTATGTTTTAGATGCTAATTCCGTCTCTTTTTTCTTCCTTCTAGTTACCATCGTAAAAAGATGAGTGGCCAGGCTCGAAAGAGCGGCTAAGGTACCCTATGCGCATTCGACCCACACGCGATCGCGCGAAGGGTGTCAAGGTTGGCTCCCCTTTTTGTGTGTGCGCATTCCCGAGCTCTCGATTTTCTATATAGCACAATGGAGAATGATACCAAGAAATCATCTTTATCTCATGACGCTGTTGGGCAGCTTTTCAAGGAACAGGGTATACGGTTGTCTGCAGATTTACGGATCAAGGGACAGACCGCAGCCGATGCGGCGCACCATTGACGGGAAAGTATTGTTTGCTTTTTCTGGAAGGGCCCCGATCATGCAAAGAATGATACAGTAGTGGGCGATTTTGCATGCGAGGATCTGGGAAATCCGCAGGTCCCAGGCCTACGAGAGAAGGCAAGGCCAGCTGGGCTCCAATTTCGAGATTGCAATTATAATTCCCCTTTTGCGGGGGAATCCCACGATGCGTACATACGTAGTAAGCCGCATTTTGACTTCAGAATGCCTGAGCGCACTCCGCATACTCCAGAAAGACCCAGAGCTGCAAATCGTCACCACCTGCATAACCGAAGGCCTCTGTTAATGCGACCATGTCTCCGACGAGGCGTGGGGATGCATGAGCGGTGCCTTACCTTTCTCTTGGAGACCGTTAAGGCACCACCCCTTTTGCAGCGGTTGACACGCATATGCCTATATGCTGAACGACCAAGAGGTAGTTTATGGTCTTTTTTTGGGGGGGTGGGTGGATGTTTATTTACGCCACAATACTATATGTCATGATGATTCCAACAATTTATTACCGGTCGCTGTCTTGGCCTTTCTGTCTTATTGTTGCACCTTAAACGATCGGAATATTTTTAACCACTCAACGTCCTAGCATAGAGATTATCCACTCCCTAAAAGGGCCACACGGCAGATTGGTACCTGACTCCAACCTTTCACAGAGCTTCTCTAGCCGCCGACGGCACATCTGACAGCCCCTTCGTGCCCTTCGTGGAGAAAGTTCTCGATCGTCTTGATTTGGGGGTCACTATGGGGCTGTAGGCCACACTTCCTAACCCAACCCTTTCATTCAACGTGCTTGTTTTAATGAAAAATTTTATTCTTTTCAGACTATCGGTTTTTTTTTTCTGGATCATTATTCATCTACCTCATGGCCAAGCAGGGCCATGCGAGACAACCTTGCCACCACACACTTACAACCACACGTCCCAAATAGTAATAGACTTGATGACAAATAACACCGTTCTTTTCTTTCTCGTCACCATGTTTTCGATTCGTAGGCAACTTAAAGCGATTGGGATGTTACCGTACACACACTCTCACATTGGGTGTTGTTACTGTAACTTCCTATCAAAACGCTGGGCTGTCCCATCGCTCGGCAGCCTCATTTTTTGAGCTGTGGTAGCCTTGACCATTCTGTGGCCATTCATCAAGTATGTGTGTCCTGCAAGGCGAACAATACGGGGACCGTTTTCATGTAGCCGCGGGCTAGTCTCCAAAGAATAAAAATAAATAAATAAATAAAATAAGAAATATATAATTTTGTGTAGCAGGTCTGATGATGGGCGATATGTAAGGCAATATGTAAGGTTAATGTAGCGTTCATTTCGTTGAAATCTGAGATTGCATTTTGGCCGCATGTTCAGCAATGCTTCATTCTCCAATCAGAGGCGCCAACATAATTTATGACCGGTGAAGAAGAGCCTTAACTCTCAGAATAGTCTATGATCTACTTAACCTCAGGTCGGACATCTTGCTGCACTACGGTCACTAACGCCGAGGTTTGCTCCTCGAGGGGGGGGGTTCGTGTCGACTAAAAAAGGGTAAGATGATGATACCTCCCTAAACCAATGGCTGCTTTTACGACCAAGAGCTATCGCGGCATGACGTTACTTCGATCGCTGAACGGTGCGCGCGCAGGGTATGTTAGGGCATCTTATTAGGATATCTTATTAGGATATCTAATGTATCTAGAGCCAAGGTAGGCGGGCCATCTATGTAGGGTATCTTCTCTACATACTACTCCGCAGCCGCATCGTCGGCAACGTGCCGCAGGGACAGTACCTAGGCTGCGGATGATCTCGCAACCTTCTTAGGGATTATCTAGTTATTATCTATGATTTCATGTATGGGTAGGAGTAACCGATTGTCGACTGCAACGGCCCACGGTGGGTGTTGAGCCTTGCATGAAGCCGAAAGAATTAGCTGCACAGACGCCTCGCAGACTTGTACTGTAACACAAATCTCGGCCTTGTGGCAACGAAAGGTGCTTTTCGAACGAGACGCTAAGCTCGAATAAGCCCTTGCTTTCTAGGATTCAAGCCTCCTCAGAAGGTTAGGCATGGATGGTCCAGGATATAGATAGAGCTGACCAACTGGAAGATAGCCCGGCGCACGGAAGAGAGTACTGTATTCGCTTGGGCCTCCTGACCATTCATGCCCAATCGCCCAACGGACCTCGGTGAAGGCCTCGCGTCTGACCCGGAAATTATGTCCAATGGTAATTCTAGGCTGCTCATCGCAACGTGCTGTTGGTTGCTCTGCTTAGAGAACCAAGGTGGTGGAATATTGAGGATTGGTCAACACCTAGGTAGTAGTTTATTTACCTACTTATTACTCTGTTGGTTTTGGTTTTGGTTCTGGTGACTGGTGACTGGTGACTGGTAACGAGTAACAGCAGCAGCTTGACGCCGAGCCGCTGAAGAACAGGAACACAGGAGCAACAAGTATTTCATAGTAACCGTTTACCGCGGCGAATAAAAGTTGGGAAATGCGTGTGTGTGCGTGTGCGCGCGCGCGTTCCTTTCTTTCCTCACTCGTGGTAGCGGTAAACCTCACCAGGCGCGCTCGTTGGGTGTGCACGAAACCTCACCGAACTACAAATCTGAGTATCGGGGGGGTTCGCGTTGGTCCCAGATACGCTCCCGACGGTTTGGGGTCTAGATGCGACACAAGCTTGCTTGTCGCGACAGCTTGATAGAACAACCCTCACCCGGCAAAGTGCTACAGGAGCATTTAGGAGCATTTCTAGACGAAGGCTACCTTTCTAGGCTACCTCTCTACCTGCGTAAGATTGAAGTGTCTTCGTCGCATCGCTAGTAATTTGCCGTGGGATGGGTTCGAGGACAGTTCCCTCGAGAAGCTTGCCAGAAGCGCAATGCGTTATATCTCCTGCTCGGATCGCGTACGTTGTAGTGTTTTATATTCATCTATTGTGTAATAGCTTCCAAGAAGAGTACTTCGCACGTCAAACGTGGCATGAGACCATTGAGGCTTAGAGATCCAAACTCGGGTTTGCATGACATCGATCTCTTGTGACCTGCCATGATCTTCCTACCATACATAGCATGCGTGAACTCGAGGGCTTCCGCTTCCGGCATTGAAACGGATGTCAACCGAGGAAATATAGGTTGTGGAAACTGGGGGAGGGAATGAAAGGTTCAGGACCTCGCTAGCAGGGCAGCGGCAAGGGTCGAGAGACTCACAGACTTTGGGGGCGTCCCTCCACCCCCCCCCCGTGCTGCCCGTGCTGCCCGTGCAATCGGCCTTTGTGGAAGACATGGGAGGAGGGCATGGGAAGGCAGGGACCCCCGTATGCTGCTCATCTCAATTTGACCTGGTAGACGTTGTCTCACAAACGGAGATAATGGGAATTACGCACTATGGCGGTATCTATGTATGTGGATGTGGACGTGGATGTGGATGTGGATGTATTTTGTGGTAGGAGTCGCAAGATGACCTTTGCTCGGCTCGGCGACTACGTTATACATCTCTACCACCTACCTGCCTGCCTACCTACCTGCCTACCTACATATATACACTACATAACTACCTTATAGGTATGTAGTAGCAGCAGCAGCAGCAGCAGCATGTATGATGATACATACATACATACATACATACATACATACATACATACATACATAACTATGATACGGCGAAACATGTTCGAATACCCCTCCTTTGTCATCATACATTATATTTCCATGTATTATACCTTATACCGTACGTAGTAAAAGCCTCCTAAGTTGCTATGTGGTACCTTGGCATAGTACATCATCGTAAGTGGTCCGATTATGGCCGAATTGGCAAATCCAAACGAGATACCCTGCCGAAGTCTTTTACGGTTGCCGCTTCCTTGGAAGGGTCAACCACTACTGTTTACGGTAGTATATGGGTAACTAGATGGTATTATTCAGTTACATAGTAGACAGTTAGATGGAGGAAGCGCCCGGGTTGCCAGGTGTAGGTGAGCTCGAAGTAGTAAGAAGGACCGGAGAGTGAAGGAATAGCGAGTGGAGGAATCGAAAACCGAGAAACTGCCATCAAATGGATACGCGTCTCCCGGTTGATTACTGGATATGTTTCTAAGCTAGATTTCAGAAGTGAGGGGCTCATAAGGAAGCTTGTTAAGTTGTTAGCTTCGTCGAGGCTTTTGAGAGATCTGGCTCGCTAGCGGCCGTCAAATAAAATCGCACGAGTCCATTATGACGATCCGTCGCGAGCGGAAACGGTGGCATAGAGTGGCCCATGTTTGCCCTATGAGAAAGCGATACGGTCCGTTTCTGACAAGGGGGGAGGTGGATCATGGGTACCCTGCTGAAAAGTCCCAGTCCCTGGCTGGTCAGCCCGTCAATTAAGTCCGCTAAGACCAAAAGAACTCAGTGGAGAAGAGAGAGTGAGAGAGAGAGGGAGAAAAAAAAAAAAAAAAAAAAAAAGGACGAAGCCAAGGTGTAACGAAATACCTCATTCTTATTGAACGAACGTCTTCTTATTTCTTAATCGAGTTACGACACGAGGGACTACGCAGGGACTACACAGGGACTACACAGGGACTACACAGGGACTACACAGAGACTACACAGAAACTACACAAAGACTACACAGGGACTAAAGAGTGGACTGGAGGAGACTGAAGGACACTGCTGACTTTCCAAGACTCCTCCGGCCGACTCTAAGTGTGCAATCCTTCCCGCCGAAGTTACCTATGAAGGTGTCGCGATGGCTCACCTGGTCTGATCCCTAATATTGCGAACCCGGTTTTTGTAGACCATTCATCTCAACTATCGTGAGCCTAAATAAGTTGGTCCGTGGTAAGGGGGTGAAATCTATTCGCTTTATTCGCTGGCCGTTGCTTCTATTTTTCTATTACACACGAATTGCATGGTACACATTGGTTGATTCACTTTCCCATGGCGTGAGATGTTATTGATATTGTTCTTCTTCTCATTGTTCTTCTTCTTCTTCTTCTTATTAGTTAGTTATTATTATTATTATTCCTATTATTAACGAAACAATATTAAAACAATTACATCGCTTTACCTTAGGCCTCGGGTACCTAGGTAGGTAGGTAGGTAAGTAATAAGAAGTAGGTATATACCAACCAACTACTTCGCGTATACATACATACTTACCCTACGTACGTACTACATAATAGTAATAGTTAAGCCGATACTAATTAGTAAACTTGGGACTCTAATAACTTGAGAAGCGAAGCTGACCAAGAGTTATTCCCTAACGAGAAGAAAAGACGAGGATTTACGAGCGTTCCTTGGTCCAACCCTTCAGGTGGGGTTTATTCACCTCTCGTTAACACCCTAATAAGAAACAGGGCAGGATTTGGCTATCGTCCTCTTGTATGTATTACGGAGGTATTCATAACTCATCGTCTCTTTTTTTTTTTTCATTTCGATGATCCCCGTGCCCTAGTTCCACCTCGGGAGCATCCAGTTACCCGCACTCTAGTCAGATTCGGTTGACCTGGACCAGCCAGATCGGCTTTGTCCCTCGTCCCGTCGTTGCTTGCTCGCTTTTTTTTTTTTTTTTTTTTTTTTTTTTCTCGCGCTCTTTACTCTTTTCTCGCTAACGCTGGGGGAAAAAAAAGAAAGAAAGAAAAGAAACCTCGTGGAGAAGAAGAAAAAATAAAAATAAAAATAAAAACCAGAAACATGGCGGACAGCCACTCAAACGGGAAAGACTGGGGAATTGTTATCCAAAATGTCTGAAAATATCTAAGCTAGAGAAAAGCCACTTGTTTCGTGTCTCGAACAACTTTTTTAAGATTATCAAGTTTATAGATCATCAACTGTTAAAGAAAGAAAAAAAACAAAAAAAAAAAGAGTCTACTACTCTCCAATTTCTCGCATTTCATTCGGCTTGTCTCATAACCATTGCTACGCTCTCTGCGTATACGGCTTGCCGAGTCCGCCGGGGGTGGCGCTTTCAGTTACTTTTTGCGGCCCTTGCCAATCTCTTCCGATGGCATGGCTGTATTCCAGGATATAGCTCTCCAGTTTGTGGTTTCTCTGACAAGTGAAAAAAAAAGCACCGTAGCATCGTGGTCTCTCCACACACAATGAAGATTCAACCCCGGCTAGCCAGCCCTCTTTAGACGCACATCCACGGGCCTAACTACATTAATTCATCTGTACCTTTGAGTAGGGACCCTCGTCCTGTCAGACCTGTCATACCACATCTTATCCCTCGAGGGTTACCACACACACCCCCCCCCCTTCTTAGGTATCTCTTGTTATTCAGGGCCCCGGACCTCGAAGGGGCATTCACATCCCTGCTGCTGCATACAGACTTACATATGTATCTACTCTATGTACGGTCTCCTCCACATGTTCTGTCTAAGCAATCTAGCCCTACCTTTCCGTGCGTCTGATATTCCTATCTTGAAAAGCCTAGCTATGAGACTGCATTGCGGCGTCTTGTACTAGGAAGCCAGACCTTCGATCGAATGGTCAACTTGGTGGAAGCTAGTTTCTTAGTTCTGAGTTGATTCTGTTTGCTACGTCGTCCGCCCTACTACGTAACCCTTCGGCCGTTTCCATTTACACCAACGGCACAGGCCATCTTCCCGCTACTCCTTGATGCACCAAAAGAGAGGGAAAG
The DNA here is from genome assembly GCA_025201765.1 of Daldinia sp. FL1419. NCBI lineage: Eukaryota > Fungi > Ascomycota > Sordariomycetes > Xylariales > Hypoxylaceae > Daldinia > Daldinia sp. FL1419. The sequence goes on from MU623340.1 coordinate 653,045, forward strand.
TGAAAAGCCCAAACGGAAAGAAGATAACCAGGAACAACAAGAACAGCTCAGGAGAAGTGGCCTTTGTTGCCCGAAAGCTGTAAAGAGTTGGGCCAACCTGGTAGCAACGGTAGGCCCCCAGGTGTGTGTTGGTTGGCCTTTTACACGTCGACTGTCTGTTGTTGCGCATGGAATACAACACCACCATACAACTAATTTACTTACGTCGAGAGAACTTGCACCTCTCTCCTCACCCACTCCCTTTATTTTCGGGAGACTTGCCGGACAGCCCTTTTCAGGACCCCTCTACTTTTACTGCAGCTTACAACCGCACACAAGGACCACGAGCTCCGCATACACCAAACTACGGCAACTGTTCCCCCCTTAAAGAACCAATTGGTTGACTGTATCTGAATATGCATGCTGTCTCCCGCACGTAAAAGTCGAGTTGCCAAAAACCGTCCCGGCGGATCTTCACGGTCACCAGCACCAATCCTACCTCTCTAATAGACTATTCCTGCGGCTTATTATAGGCTATACGTCACAGAAGCAACCGGCAACTTAGTCTATATTGTGACAGCCGGACTGTGCCGGCTTATAGCCTACGAACCCTACCAACTATCTAGTATAGGTGGTTCACTTTGAGACGGTAACCATGCACAATACGATGATCGGCTCGACTGGCATAGACCAGGATAACCACATGGCTCATGATAACTCATATTCGAACGAACAATGGGTCGACATGAGCGCCTATGCCCATATTTCCATGGGGACCTATCCCGATAACTACTATATTCCACCAGCAACTCACGGATTGCCGTCCGAGTCCATCGGCATGGCTCCCCCGCCTATTCCGCATCCGATGCATAGCCAGCCGCACAACAATTTTGCAAGTCATCTTCCGCATCCGTTGATAATACCGACACAGCAGCCTTCCCAGGTTCCGTGGCCTAGTCTCCGGACGAATCCCTCCCAGAGCTACTCAGCACCTCCTGTACCCATCCCGCCGGCATCGGCTCCTGTAAGACAGCCGCCAAGATTGCCAACGATCAATACGTCGCAGCCAAGGAAGACCTTGACTGATGAGGATCGTCGTAATATGTGCCTTTTCCACGAGGATAACCCTCACGCCAAGCAGACGGAGATAGGTCAAAAATTCGGTGTCGAGCGAAGGTAAAGTTGATAGGTGTCGAGTACAAACCATAGTCGCTAACGTTATCCTGGCAGCACGGTGTCGAAGGTGTTACGAAGGAAGGAACTTTATCTGAATCTGGACAGCTCAAGCGGCTCTCCCGTCAAAAAGACGAAGGGAAAGTCGCCGCCAGATATTGAGCGGGCTCTGGCAAACTGGGTCAGGGGTCAACAGAAGAAGGGAGTTGTAGTTAGCGACACTCAGATGGAAGAAAAGGCGAGAGTGTTTTGTACTGGGTCCGACAGCCCTCTCAAGACCATCACAGCCTCTTGGATTGAGAAATTCAAGCAAAAGCATAATATTGGTCCAGGGAAGCTGATCCGAAGAGCTTCGGAGACTGCGATTCCCGACAACGCTCGACTGGACACGGGCTCGCCTTTGTTGTCCACTACACATACGCCAGGTGGCATTTCGCCAGCTTCACCAACAAATCAAACGGCGTCGCCGCAGATTTCCTCAGTGAGCGAAAAGTCCGAAGTAAAGGAATCTATCTCAAGCGGCTTTATGGATTTCGAGACAAATGGGTACCGACACCCACACTCGCAGAGTTCAACATCGCTTTCCAGCGCTGTTACGGACCCGCCGAGTTCTACGTTTTCTGCGGGCGCTTTTAGCCCATCATCGCAGTTCAACTTTTCCCCAGACCCAAACACAGGCATGTTTAGCGACCGGAACCAAATGCCCCCAGGGGCGGCCGGTTTCCAGCGTCCCCGAAGTCAGACAGTTCCGGACCTTGGGCATCTCGAGTACATCAACCAGTCGCAAAATTCGGAGCCACTGACGCCCAAATACAGCCAGGCTGGAACAGCACCTTCTTCCGCTCTCGAATCACCGACCCACGAAATGCCAGGGGCACCCTTTGGAGGGCTGGACTCTGCCATCTCCCCACCAACCCAACTGCATCATGTGAGCAGTAACAGCAGTTTGGCCGGAAGGTCAAGTTGCTCGGGAACAGCGGCGGTTTCCGGAACTTCGATGGGCTCTTCGCCAAGTTCCCCTACTCAGGAAGATGCCAGGAGAGCTGCAGACACACTCCTTAGCTTCATGCAACAGATCAAGTCGACAGGACTAGTCGATCACAATGACTTCTTAACAGTCTTGGGTCTTACCGAGAAGTTGAGACTACAACCACAGCAACAGCATGGAGGACCTCAGGCAAACTCTGCAACTCAGGGTCTTGGCGGACTTTCAAGGATACCGGAAGGAGACACTGAAATGACGACAATCCCTTCGCCCCTCGTGAAGAACGAGGCAACGATGAGCGCATGACTGCACTGGGGCTCAGTCATACAAAAGGAAGCGCCCCTGAAGACTGTGTACTGCGGCGTAGCACGGATACTCGGGTCTATCTGATTCCTTGCTAAACAAAGTGACCAAGGCGTATGCTTTACATCACTAGGACATAAAAGAAATAGATCCGATAAGCCCGGACCGGAATAGCGAACCTCTCAAGTTAAATAGTTAGGAGAAGGCCTTAGACTAGGGAGTAATGAGCTATTCTATACGATACAACGAACCGGGAGCTACAGAGCTACTACATTTACGACTTCCGCATCCGTTTCCAATTACCAAACCAGTGACTCCATAATATCCGAATAAACATAAAAACACAAGCTCGACCGACGGTGGGCACAAGGAACGACAGCAGTGTCCCAAATATTCGTACTTCAGCATAGGGAATCGGCGAACCGACAGGAATCAGGAACAGGGCATAAGGAACAGGAAACCAATCACGGCTTCCCCGGATAGGCGGAATCTCGGCCGGGGGAAAGGAGTAAAAGGGAAAAGGAAAAAAAATATCATTATCCAACAAACACCAAACAAACATCACTACGAGCGTAATTGTATACACTACATTCTCACGAAACATCACATCATACCATACCATATCATATATACATACACAATATATACCCCCGTCGCCCCACCGCGCGCGTCCCAGCGAAATATACCCCGAAATCGAGCAATCGACTTGAAGAGAGGAGAGAGGAGGAGGGAGGAAAAAAAAAAGGAAATGCTTGGAGTGCTGCTACCCGCTACCCTCCCCCCTGAAGCCGCTTATATTGATATATACTATTACTGCTACGATACCACTGCCCAGTTTATCAAAAAACAAAACAAAACCAAAAAGCAAACAACAACAACAACAAAAAAAAAACATCCTTCAGCTTCATCTATCTATCTGGCCGGCAACAAGACTACGACCCGCTCACGCGAAACCCCTAAGCAGCAACCCGTACTAGCAACAAGGAATCATGATTTCCCACCGTGCGTCTCTCCAAAAAACCCAGGTGTTCTTGATATTCGCGTTATTGGCTTAGTTTTTTTTTTCCCATCCTCCACTTCACCCTTCTCACTTCATCGGCTATTTTAACTTGTTGGTTTTTTTTTTGGATTTTTTTTTTTCTTCTCTCTTCTTCATTTCACGCCTTTTTTGGACCTACAAAAAGAGATTCCCCGTATATATACGCTTGGTTGTTTTATATGTACTACTGTATGTACCTATCTCTTCTCGCCTGTTTCCGCTCCCTCCCGTGCCAAACGACGACAAACAACAGACCCGATGCTTCTTCGCCTCGAATCGCTCGTTACGAGAAGAAGACGGGGAAGAAAAGGAGGGAGGTGGATGATTGGTTGGTTGGATGGATGGATGGATATATGGGTTGATGGGTGGACGGGAAGGAATAAAGAAAGAAAGAGAGAAAGCAACGGACATTCGCTTGCATTGAATAGCAGTTTGACGGGGAAGACAGAACCACTAGTTTTCATTGCGAAATCTACTTGTTGTCTGTGCAAGACAAAAAAGGGGGAGGGGGGAGGGGGAATGATGATGTGGAGCGAGTAAGAAGGCGTGAAGGTGTTCTGGAGGTCGGTGTTGGGTTGTGTCTATGTCTGTGTCCGTATCTTAGTGGAAAGGGAGTTTATTGATTTTCGGCTCACTGTTTTCTCTACTACCTACCTACATAGCAGCACTATTGGGCGTTTAGTCTGGGTTTGATTTCCTCTTGGTCTCGCCGACAACTAATTGAATTTTTACACTACTCTGATCCAATCTGACTCGTCCCGACCCTACCTCGATTTTCGCCGGCTTCAAACATAGACGTTTCCATATTAGATTTGTCTCGTCGTCCCATCTCGTATTGCCAAGCGATGTGCCGATGATGAGGCGATCGGTACAATCCACAACACCCTGTATGAGTCTACGCTTACTACTACTCCCGTACTTCCCGTGTACCATCTTCTCTAACGAGCTACAGGTGAAGATACAACTCGGGCAAGACAGGCTGGGATACAGGCATGGCGTTCGCAACCAGTGACCTTTGGGATGGGTTAGGTTACACCCCGCGACGAGAAAGGGATTTGGTTTCGTAGCCCGACTGCCCCAAACAATGACCGAACGTTTATTTTTGGAGTGCCGAACCCAGATGCTACCAGGCTCTTTCACAAGCCAGACGACCAAACAGGCAGAGGCGACGTAAACATCGGTACCTACAGGCAATCTGGGGCGGCTCTGTAACTACTTTCCGGAACTACTTCTGCCTCGGTCCCGTTAGACCTGTCTCGCTGCTTATGTTGTATAGCTATGTTGCATTGCATGAAAGGTTGCGCTCGATCTGGACAGGGCGGTGCATTAGACTTTGAAACTCTCCTAAATTTCTTTTTGTGTCTGTTCTTACCACGCGTCGGTTGGTTGGGTATCAATCATTACATTAACTTATTTCATTTACGAGAAACCGAACGTCCGGCCCTCCTTCAACTGAGTCGATCTTCCCATAGTTCAATGACCCCCTTCTCGGTTAGTTCGGGCATGAGGCGCACTAGAATGAGTTCTAGAATCCCGTACACTAGATGCTTGTTACAATAGGGATCTGAAAAGACATCGAGAATGCCCGTCTCGATTTCGGATAGCATTCTGTTCTCGTCCTCATCTTCATCCCCGTTACACATGTCAGCCCGCTTGTCGCCACCGGCCTCGGTCGGCCGCACACCGGTGTCTCCAAATTGCCGCTTTGATGTTTCTGGGGTCAACGTTGCATGGCTGTCTCTAGCAGATTTGCCATCATCGGTAAGCCGCACGCGTGCAACTTCCTCTCCAGTATGGTTGGTATTATGTGCCGTGTTATAGCTGTCGGCCTTAAACGGTCCGGACCGCGAGCTCGCACTCGAAAGAGTGCTAGTAGATCTGGTGGACCAAGGCCAGGCACTGCTACCGTAATAAAGCCTGCCCACCCTCTTCGGAACAAGCGCCAAAAGCGCGCTAGCGCACCTGCGGCGAAGAGCGCCCAGTTGCTCGTCAGACGAAGGAGGGATTAGGCTGGATTGGCCTGGTGCGTTATTGGGGAAGACAGCACCGCGCACGGCTCGAAGGAGTGGGGGAAGACGGGCAGGGTCGAGAATATAGACGTGGATGTAGTGCGAAAGAAGTCTGTGCGAGATCAGTACAAGAATGCAGACCATGTACAAGGAGAACATTAATAGAAGCTTCTAAGGAAATGGTCTTGTAGGGAACGTGGGGGGTAGAGTGGTACAGGTGTGACCGTATGCGGGATGTTTCGAGGTAGAAATGGGGTACGCGATGTCGCATGGATTCCTAGGACGCTCGAGACGCGAATTCAAAAAGAGAGACAGATTTCCCAGGGAAGATAATCTTGATCCGTTCTGTAAAACCTTGCTGCAACCATGGCTTCATGGTCAAGGCCTTGTCGACGAATTATAACCGAGCTTGATAATGATTGATAATGCGAAGCCGGTCACGCATGCTTGTATCAAACAGACAAGCGATGCGAGGCTTTCAAGAGATCATGGGGAGCTTTACATGGGGGGAACATGGGAGCTAAGAGCTGCATGAGCCCGGGTTACCCCTGGCCTTATCCGATCGGGGAAGAGGCGCGACGATGACGGACCTTCTGGCACGAATATGCGAGGCCGAAAGCCTAACGAGCTCAGATCGATTGAGTTTTGAATAAGGACCGGCGGCCACGATGGCGTACAATGCGTGCGCAACCCGGCACCGGGGTACTCGACCGCCACAATCAGTTTCTTCCTCTCTTTCTTTGCTCTCGGAAAGTACTTCGAGACACCCTGGTCCAAGCTACGCAAGCTAATGACCCCCCCCTTGGACGATCACTGTCTGACTGTATCCAGAGCTGAATATAGTGGCTTTTGCTTCCGTCCATCAAACTAACGGCCGGGTATGGGTACATTACATTATAACGGAAGAATACGGAAAGCACCAACATATCCAAGTAGGATAGCAAGACATTGCTAAAACATCTACCAGATTTCGAGATGATCCTGTTATAAAAATCCCCAACCCAACGCCGTGAGCCGGAGACACGTCCGTGCGTGTTGGAACGGCACCTGCGGGGCCGGCGGCACGAAGCGAAGAGGAAAAGAGTTCGTGGCGTTGTACCAGGATTGATGGACTGTCTGATGATGGTATCCATTGTAGGTATCCATGGGATCCTTGGCCGAGGGCGGGAATCCCTGCAAGCCCCAAAGTTGGGCGCGTAAATAAGGCTCGCGGATGGTCGAGTAGGCCTGGTAGATTCAGCCCCGCGCCGTTTATCGTGCAATCGGATGAAGGACATCTAGGTTTACCCGGTCATTGGTCATGATAAAAAAATGACCCTGGAATGATAGAATACCTCATGCTGGGTCCCTGATGAAATACCGGACTTTGGATGGCTGCCTGTTTATCCGGTCTTGAAACTAGCATTGAAACGTCACACAACACCTCCCTCGACTTGAGGTGGTCTCTGCTCCAAATGGTCTGGCCTGTGTATACTATACGGCTTGCAACTTTGTCTGGCCGATCTGCCAAGTCGATATCCGATGGCATTAAAAATTAAAGTAGTGACGGGTGCAGGAGATGCCCGTCATGCGCACTTGCGAGATAGTTCGCTCCTGTGAGATGAATGGATAAGTTCAGATCCAGTGACCTGAAGCGTATGCGAGGTGACGAGATAGGTACTTGTGTGATGAGTGATAGGGGAGGGAAGAAGATTGATTCGCCTACCTATCGATCATCCCGTTAAACCCTGCTAGGTTGCCTGGACCTCTCAGAGCTCCCCATTGCGCCATGGACAAAGCTCCGTTCATCCAGGGCATGCGAGCGTCCATTTCGAGCAAATTACCAACGCAAGTCCAGAGTCTGAAGTCTGCGATGGGGACATTAACTGGCTGTAAACCAATCTCCGAGGCTGGAGGATGGTAGGATTTCTCTTCGAAATCATGAGACGTTGGATCTACCTTACGGAGGGTAGGGATGGGCCTGGGAGGGAGTGTTCGGGATAGCATGATCGTACTGATAATCAGCCGTATCGAGTGTACTATGACGAACCCCCACTGAATTACGTTCCAAAAAACCTGTTGGATGTACGAACTACGTTCGTTCGTAGTCCGCGGAACTATACCGTGACCTGTCTTTAGATCCACGTCTGATTCCATATTTCCAGGCCCAGATGCCTCTATCGTCTTTTTCGCACATACTACTCTCGTTAGTATGATCAGACCTTCCCATATAAGCCATGGCTCCGAGAGCTTATTGACGACGAGGTTGCCTATGATAAGTTCTGAGAATAGTTGCCCGACTAGCGTCGTTAGGCACTCGTTTTCGAGATCCTCTGTTGGAAGTAAGAGAGCGAGAACGCCTTGCACCAACAATTGGCGGTATGCACCTTCGTTGTCCGCCTGAACCCGAATACTACTGTGTCCAGACTTAGGTACCGGGGACAGGGCAGGCAGCGGCCAGAGCGAATGGTAAATCTCGCGTGAGTTAGCCTCGATTGGAGGTCGAGCCACCGTATTCCTCGATACCCGATATGCTGCAGATTGTTGTTAGTGACAGGATGACGATGTTAAAACTATAGACTGAATATGCCGGCCAACCTCGGATGTGTGCATCCAACAATTCTGGAATCTCGTCGAACAACAGACTCTCTAGATCTACATTCCGCAGCCTCTGTTCCAATGCGCGAGTACAGTGTGCAATGATCTGCACAATCTCGGCGACGAAGGTCTCATCTGGCGTGATCTTTGTATACCAATTCTGGACGTACTCCTTGATGATGACGGCGATTAGGGCATATAGTTGGAGATCCACATCATTTCGGCTTGTAAGAGGCGGCAATAGATCCTGAATGGGCACAGGCGTACTCCTTCCCCTATCTGCTTGGTGTTGGGCGCAAAGCACACGGCGTATGAATGCAGCGGTGGCTTTATCGGACAGGAAGTCGGACGATATGGGACGGGTGGATCGGCGTGGTGCCGAGGTCGGTGGAGTTTCACGAGGTGAACTAGAGAGTTTACTACCGGTGGAGGTGACGGACTCGGGGTTGGTGCTTGAAGTTGCTGGTGCCTTGAGACTGGTCGGAGCCGGACCACCGCTTTTAGGCGGGACAGAACCCGATGATACCGTCGTCATCGCCCGGTGTGAGGAGTACGGGATGTTCACTGGACCACCGTCATGCTAGATAAATCTAGCCAAGGGCGGGCTACTTCGTTTAATACCTATATGTACCCTAACCGTAGTATGTCTAGTGGTTGCGTAGGAGAGGAATGGCCGTAGCGTGGGTTGTAAGCAGTTCGTAAATGGTTTGGTTGGTTAAGTTATCGCGCTAGTTGTTGCCAGTTTGCTGCTGGCGACTGCAGGAAACGATTACTCTAACCTTAATTTTTATTTTTTTTTGTCTTAGAGGACGCGGCATCTGCAACTGCGCGGCAGCCTGTGCCACCTGTAATGACGTTGGCAGATTAGGTTAAGCTACAGCGGTAGAGCGGTACACCCCGCCCGCACGGAGGCCTTCAGGGTACTAGGCAAGGTACCTATCGTCTTACCGGCTTGCATTTATATCGCCATATTGGTGCAAGGATAGCCATAGTTTTTTTTTTTTTTTTCTCTTTACAACTCGTTTAAATTTATCTCAAGTACATAGATGTAAACGCATATTGATAATCTTGATCAGGCGGCCGGTTTACATTCGTTGTAAGATACGTCACTTTTCGAGGGTATGTATTGTTTTTCGTCGTTTGGTTGGCTTCATATTTGGTTTCATATCAACTCATTGCAATGTGAAGTTCAAACAAGGTAGGCCTCAAACTTGAGGCTTTGCTATCATCGTTTTTTTAAATATCTAAATTCGATACAATCCGGTTTATTTGCATGGAGCGATGTGGTTCCTTATACACGTGGCCGAAATCCTCTAATATCATACCCCAATTGTCATATACATTAATAGTTGTACAATGCCACACCTTATTCATTGCTTCTCGTGGTGGCCTCGTATCTGCCGAAACCGTTAGAACCAAGAACTAAACGGAGGTGGGAATCTTGTATATGTAGTAAAATACGTACCTTTTACCTCGGAATGCCCACACCCCCCAGTTACCACAGCTGATATCTTGGGGATCAAGGTCGTTAAGATCCCATCGCAAACTCCTGAAAATGTTCTCTCCAGGCTCCATGAGCATGTCAAACTCACCACCGCAAGTTTTTCTTACCCATTCAATGTCTCTATCCATATCATACTGTGTATAGCCGGTTACTATAATAGGGGCCTTCGTCTCGAGGAGCAGGGGCACTGTTTCTGTCCACTCGTGAGAGCTAGCTGGGTGTCCTAACCCTGGATGGAACATGACAAAACAGTCAAAATACGGATCGTAAGGATAAAACTGGCCAGTCTTGTGAAGGGTATGGTAGTAATCTACAATGGTACTGATTTTCATTGTCGGCCATACTCGGTCCTCAACTATGGCACCAAAGGGATTAGATGGAGTTCGGGGCGGTAATGGAAATTCGTCATCTCTGTTGGTCATGCTCTCAGGTCCAATGAAAATGAGGTGAAATTTCCCTCGAGGGAATAGGTGAGCCAATTGGACCCAGACGTTCCGAGGAAGGGATGATTCTGCGCGAGCTCCTAGGATGAATAACCTCACTGGCGGTGCTTCGGGTCGTAAGCCTTTGATTGTTTCTCCGCTACCTGTTCTGGGTGGATGTAAAGTATACCGCAGGGCGCTTAAGCTTTTTAGGCCTTCGGCTGTGAGCCTGCCTCCTTTCCTGATACTATAAGGACTGAGCTCGTGTAGAATACTCCCTATCGTTACTGGGTAGGTAAGTAACCTCGTAACTTGGCGCATATTCCGGTCATCGTTAATAGCTTCGAATTGCCTCGTGTAGAGGAAGGTATCCCAGTTAGTCATATTTACGGCGGCTTCTTCCATCTGAGGCCCTGCGTACTCGAACTCGGGGAAGAATCTCCCCGAGCGAAGATCGTGGTCATCTTCGTTGATTTGTCGCAACGTATCACAAATCTGCAGATGAGCTTCATAATCCTCAGCCCAGTGCTTCTCGCTGCAATAAACAGGTATTCCGCAGTCCGGACACTCAAAATCGACGTGGACTGGTGCTTGTACGCCGGAACTTGTGGCGGTAGGGGGGGTATTGGTACTGGCTGGGTCTCGAGTGGGTTGATGATCGGGGTGGGGACAATGTGCGTGTTGCCTTATGAAAGCAGCACGTCGGCGGATCTCGGGGATGGGCGACTTAGTAAAGGAATGGAAAAGGTCGTCAGGACGGAGGACTGGAGGTTTCGATTGGTTCTCGTATGATGCTGCTGGTCCTAAAGTAACGGCTTCATCCTCGACTGTTTTTGACTGACGGCCAAACAGAGATATAGATCTCGAGAACTGATCGCTAGCTTCGGTGGATGGGATAGGTCGTCGCGAATGTGTAGTCGGATTGGCGGAGCAAACCTTTTTCAATGATCTTGAAGATGTAGCCTTAGAGAATGATCTCGTCACAGGCGGGCGAGATGCGTTGGCTGCGGAAAGCCTTATACATGCCCGGCAAGTATTAGAAGCCGCCATGCGCATCGCGGGCTCCATTGCTAAAGCTTCCTTGGTAATGGCCCATACACCATATAATGTTGGTTATATGGTAGGTTGCGACTGGATAGCTCCAAGCTTGGAAATATTGCAGTGTTGAAAGGTGCTTCGATTTTCATGTACCTGGGTACCTAACGGGCTATACTAAGTGGGATGTTTCTTCGATGTATCTGAGCCGCTAAGCCTACTCGGTGACATGCAGGAGATACTTACTAACCTACCTCAGCAGGACATATGGAACATTAGTACATGATGTAGGTTATGGATAAAGTTTAATCCGAGAATTAGCGTCAGGACCCACAAACAGCACAGAGCTTTAACTAACAGGCCAATTTATTGGTCGACTTGAAGCTTTACCAACTTCAAAGAAAACTTTGGAGCTTCCTTCGCAGGTTGTGACTTAGTTATTCGATTCAACTTCAAATTATAGCTTATAGGATATAGAGTAGTAAGAAGAGTCGCGCAGGCTTTCTGCGCATCTCTTGTGAAGATGGCGACTACTTCTAATATGTTTCTCTACTCTTTGACGATCCAGCCTCCCACCACAATTACTCAGGCTATCCTCGGTCAGTTTTCTGGCACCAAAGAGCAGCAGATCATTACAGCCTCGGGTTCGCGACTCACCTTGCTACGTCCCGAGCCATCTCAGGGGAAAGTGGTAACCCTTCTCTCCCACGATGTTTTCGGTATCATTAGGTCTATTGCCGCCTTTCGCCTAGCAGGAAGCAATAAGGGTAAGTCTTATATCCTCCCCCCCTACTTGTGAGGCTTCACTTAGTGATTTTGAAGCTGGGTCGGTAGAAACATACGAACTGTCACCTCGACATATGGTGCGGTATCTCGACCCTCGAGGAATTATTATTTAGCTCGAGCTTTGCTAACCTTTCTTCTCGTAGACTACATAATACTTGCCACTGATTCGGGACGCATCGCAATAATCGAATATATCCCTCAACAGAATCGTTTCAAGCAACAAAAACTAGAAACTTTTGGAAAGTCAGGAGTGCGTCGGGTCGTTCCTGGGCAATATCTAGCCTGTGACCCCAAAGGTCGTGCCTGTCTCATCGCGTCGATCGAAAAGAATAAGTTGGTCTACGTCCTGAACCGAAATGCTCAGGCAGAACTTACTATTTCTTCGCCTTTAGAGGCACACAAACCGGGAACTATCGTGCTCTCGATGGTCGCTTTGGATGTTGGTTACGCGAACCCAGTATTTGCGGCGTTGGAGGTCGATTACTCTGAAGCAGATCAGGACCCTTCAGGTCAAGCTCTTACCGAGATCGAGACGCAGCTAGTCTACTACGAGCTAGATCTCGGGTTGAATCACGTCGTCAGGAAATGGCACGAACCAGTTGATTCTACCGCGTCTATGTTGTTCCAGGTTCCTGGTGGCAATGACGGACCCAGTGGTGTCTTAGTATGTGGAGAAGAGAACGTCACTTATAGACACTCTAATCAGGAAGCATTCCGTGTGCCGGTCCCCAGAAGAAAAGGAGCGACAGAAGATCCGCAGCGAAAGCGTTCTATCGTGTCTGGTGTCATGCACAAACTAAAGGGAAATGCAGGCGCCTTCTTTTTCCTCCTACAAACGGAGGATGGTGATCTTTTCAAGGTCACTATTGATATGGCTGAAGATGATGATGGCAACGCAACTGGAGAAGTACGGAGGCTTAAGATTAAATATTTTGACACCGTTCCAGTCTCCACGAGCCTCTCCATTCTGAAAAGCGGTTTCTTATTTGTCGCTAGCGAGTTTGGGAACCATCACTTCTACCAATTCGAAAAGTTGGGCGATGACGATGATGAGTTGGAATTTACCAGCGACGACTTCCCGACAGACCCACAGGCATCATACAGTCCTGCCTATTTCTATCCTAGACCAGCTGAAAATCTGAGTCTAGTTGAGAGCATCGATTCCATGAATCCCCTTGTTGATTGCAAGGTAGCTAATTTGACTGGTGATGACGCACCACAAATTTACTCTATCTGTGGAAATGGTGCGCGGAGTACGTTCAGGACTCTGAAGCATGGCTTAGAGGTCAACGAGATCGTAGCTTCGGAGCTCCCAGGTGTTCCGTCTGCGGTTTGGACCACCAAGCTTAACAGAGACGATCAATATGACGCTTACATTGTCCTCTCATTTAGTAATGGCACTTTGGTGCTTAGCATTGGCGAAACCGTAGAGGAGGTAACCGATACTGGTTTCCTCTCAACAGTTCCAACATTGGCCGTCCAACAGCTTGGTGATGACGGCCTCATCCAGGTACACCCTAAGGGTATCCGACATATCGTTCGAGGGAGAGTGAATGAATGGGAGGCACCACAGCATCGTTCAATCGTTGCTGCTTCTACTAATGAACGCCAAGTTGCTGTGGCACTAAGCTCGGGTGAAATCGTTTATTTCGAGATGGCTGATGATGGGTCGTTGGCTGAATACGATGAAAAGAAAGAGATGTTCGGGACCGTCACCTGTTTGAGTTTGGGCGAAGTTCCCGAAGGTCGTTTACGAAGCTCGTTCCTCGCAGTCGGGTGTGATGATTGCACCGTCCGAATTCTTAGTTTGGACCTGGAGTCCACACTTGAGAGTAAATCTGTACAGGCGTTGACTGCTGCCCCGTCGGCGCTTTCCATAATGTCTATGGAGGACTCATCATCTGGCGGTTCAACCTTGTACCTACACATTGGCCTGCATTCGGGTGTCTATTTGCGAACCGTCCTAGATGAGGTGACCGGTGAACTGACTGATACCCGCCAGAAGTTCCTCGGGCCCAAGGCAGTTCGCCTCTTCCAGACATCCGTTCAAGGCCGCACCTGTGTCTTAGCTCTCAGCTCGAGAACTTGGTTAGGCTACTCGGATCCAATCACAAAGGGGTTTATGATGACGCCCCTAGATTACAGCGACCTAGAATGGGGATGGAATTTCAGTAGTGAGCAGTGCGAAGAGGGAATGGTGGGTATCCAGGGTCAAAATCTCAAGTAAGTGAATTTTCCTAATCCTTTAAAACTGAAGAATGATGAAAAACTGGGATCCGATGCCGAGGCTATGAGGTCTTTTTACGCATACCAATTGTTCCTACTGAACTTCGCATATTTTCTACCTAAATACGAGATCTTAAGAGTATGGCGAGATGCTAACTGCAGCAGAATCTTCTCTATCGACAGGTTAGGAGACACCCTCTTACAGCAATCGATACCACTTACCTACACCCCAAGACGTCTTGCCAAGCACCCTGACCAGCCATATTTCTATACCATCGAATCTGATAATAACACATTACCACCCGAGCTACGTGCACAACTCTTAGCTGACCCAGGCGTCGTAAATGGCGATGCCGCTGTGTTACCACCTGAGGAGTTTGGGTACCCCCGGGGACGTGGTAGATGGGCGTCTTGCATCAGCGTCGTAGATCCTTTAACTGAGAAACGAGTTTTACAAACATTGGAATTGACTGAGAACGAAGCCGCCGTTAGTATGGCTACAGTATCATTTGCTAGCCAGGACAACGAGACATTCCTCGTTGTGGGCACCGGAAAGGACTTGATTGTTAGCCCACGCCAGTTCAGCGCAGGATACATACACGTCTACAGATTCCGCGAGGACGGTAGGGAAATCGAATTCATCCATAAGACCAAGGTAGAGGAACCACCGATGGCACTAGTGCAATTTCAAGGTCGACTACTAGCAGGAATTGGCAAAACCCTCCGTACCTACGATCTTGGGCTCCGCCAACTTCTCCGAAAAGCACAAGCTGAAGTCGCACCCCAGCTCATCGTCTCTTTACAAACCCAAGGAAGTCGTATTATCGTTGGTGATGTTCAACAGGGAGTGACTTATGTCGTATATAAATACGAGAGTAATAAACTAATACCGTTCGCCGACGACACAGTACCACGCTGGACAAATTGCACAACCATGGTAGACTACGAATCGGTTGCTGGCGGAGATAAATTCGGAAATATTTGGATTGTGCGATGCCCGCAGAAAGCAAGCGAGGAGGCTGACGAAGATGGGACCGGAGCGCATCTCCAGCATGCCAGAGAATATTTACATGGCGTAAATCACCGCTTAAGCCTAATGGCCCATTTCTACACCCAGGATGTACCTACCAGTATAAGTAAGACCAACCTGGTAGTAGGCGGGCAAGACGTACTGCTTTGGAGTGGAATACAAGGGACTATTGGCGTATTTATCCCCTTCGTTAGTCGAGAGGATGCCGATTTCTTCCAGAGCCTCGAGTCGCATATGCGAACTGAGGATCCACCTCTTGCCGGAAGAGATCACCTCATTTATAGGGGCTATTATGCTCCTGTGAAGGGCGTTATCGATGGAGACTTATGTGAAAGGTTTACACTGCTCCCTAACGATAAGAAGCAGATGATTGCGGGAGAGTTGGATCGCTCGGTCCGAGAGATAGAGAGGAAGTTATCCGTAAGTGAAGCCCACTAAAATTTCCAAATTCCTATCCTTTGAATCGAATATCTAGGCTAACTGTTGGTTAGGATGTACGAACCCGGTCGGCATTTTAATAAGGGATAGTTGGGCAATGCAATGGCGCCTGGAGTATTAAGGATTACCGTGTATTTACGAATTAGATTCCCCGGGTCCAGATAGCGGAAGGCTCAATCGACATTTTGGTTAGTGTGTCCCAATATTAAACTCTGTGAACATTCTAAGGTACATACCCCATGAAGGCGAGAGATTGTGTATAAACTTATCCCTATATACTCTAGAAACGCGAGGTTTTCAAGCATAAGCCGTCGTTAGGCCTCTTCTCTAACCTCTACGCCCCCTCCAGTGGGTACTTTTACCGTTGGCTTGCATCGCGATCCCTTTACCCCTTCCTGCTGCCTTAACTGGGTGTGTCCGTTCCCACTCCTCATCGGCAAAGAAGGCTTCAGTTGCCATTTCGAGGTCATAATCTGCCTGTTGCAAGTAAAGGACGGCAACGTCGTATTCATGGACCTTACACATTACCATCCATCGCCGGATCTTGGATTTTCGGGCCTCTTCCTCTTCGCCTTCGATGGGCCGCGGTGACAAGCTTACGCCCCCTTTATAATATTCCCCGGGTATGATTACGGTCCGTCGCCCTAGGATTAAGTGATCGCTCGTGATGCTATTGGCGCGCCTTAGAACCGCTGCAGGAACACCGTAGCGCAGAGAAAGAGAGGTAATAGTATCATGTTCATGGTTTAAGAAGTGTAAGGTGTCTTCCGCCGGCTCGCCATGAGAATCAAGTGTGATAGATTTTTCGTCTAACTGATCTGGAACCTTTTGGGTCGCGGAGGGTGTATAGGGCGGTGGTGCCGCCAATGCAGTTTTTGATGAGCTAGTTGCGATCGAAGATTCATATGAAGGAGGGTCTTTCAAACCCGGTGGGAGTTTCGTATCTATTAACGAAATTTGGCAATAGGGACAATAAGTATTAAAGCGAGGATTATTCTATTTGCCATGGTTAGTTTGGCCTTGAATACCTAGGCAGGCAGGCGAATACGATTTGTATCAAACAAGATAGGGATCGGGCCAACATACACTGCGACATCTACCACATATTATTCTCTGGCAACATTCCAACTGGCGATCTTTGGGTAAAGATTTTTCGGATTCGCTATATCGTGGGACCTCGCAAAGGAGAGTTGCGCAGGTGCAGCAAGACTCGGTAGGCGTTGTGATAGGTTTCTCGAAAGTCATAATCTCTATTAAATCCTTCTTAGTTAATACAAATATAAAATACACTATTCCAGTAGTGACTGGTACAATGGAAATTCTAATGTTCCTGGTGTTTCTAGATGCGATGGTAGGTGTAACAACCACAAGTTTGGATAAGAAAGGTCAAATGGTTCGCCAGTCAAATCAGGTGCAATTGTCAAGATGCGAACGAAGGTGGCGTGCTAACTGACAAGGGGCATATACATAGTTTTCCGCGTATGACGTTCAACTTATCGATAATAATAAATAGTTAGTTAATAAAAATACGTCGGAGATTAAAGCAGCTATGCAGTTAACTACATAGAGTTACAAGTTGACCCTAGTTAGGTCTAGACCAGGGTGGCAGGGTAAGCAAATGCTGAGCTAGCCTTAATTTTAGGTAGGATAGCCTCGACTTAGCTGAGCGGTAGGGGAAATAATATACTACCTAAAGTAGTTACATAGAAGGAGTGGTTGAGTGGTTCCAGTAGTTCCATCTCCAATCCGCGTTCAAAATCCCATCCACCTTAAGGTTTCTGATGTCAGCGGTGTCAGCAGTGATCAGCCTAGTGCTTTAGCGCTTTACGATCCAATAACTGTTCTTGAATGGTCATTAATCATGTCGCCTACCAAATTGATGCGTTATTCCCCCCTTTAAACAACGATTAAAAACAACAATTACCTAGGTTAAATGTTAACATGGCATTGTCGGCGTAGTAAGGAATTATCGAAATTAAAAGGATAAATAGCAGAAAAAGCTACCTTTGCCTACTTATACAACGATTGAGCGGTAAACGTCGGTAAAGCAACAACGGCGCGTTCTCCTTTAAGACCTTTTCCTTGCGTCCCACGTCCCACGATCCTTAACGATTCGTCCGAAGTTGTACACGACCTAACGATATCTATCCGGTATCTAAAAACTACCTATACATCGATAGCTTCAAATGCAATAATAATATTCAAGCTTTAAACCTTTCTTTGGAGCTTCAGTCAAAATGGCCACTGCCGCCACCACGGCGCCATCCGCTGCGGCTCCTCCTCCTAAACCTCCAAGTCCCTCTGTTCCCGTTATCCTCCACGAAGCCGGACTCGATTCTCCCTCGTTTCGAGCTTCTGCCCTGTACTTTGCCGAACAAGTTGATGCGATCGAACGATGGCTGGAAGGTTACGTTAGAACGACTGCTAAACTGTCACACGAATTACTTGGCCTCGAGGAAATCATTAATACCTACCTAAGCAAAGCCATCCCACCCCCGAATATCAATGTCGTCGATAACGACTACACCGCACTGGCACTTAAAAGGTTCAGTGAGGGTTCGAGGGAGTGGTGGATGCAGGTCTTGAACGCCGCTAGGAAAATGGACACGATGTCGGTCGAACCGATCCGAGCTTTCCTTCAAGGCGATTTACGCAACTTCAAAGAGACTAGAAGAGCGTTAGAACAGACGCAAAAGGTCTTCGACACTACATTGGCTCGATACGTAGGTCAGTCCAAGACAAAGGAGCCTTCCTCCTTGCGAGAGGATGCCTTTGCCGTATACGAGACTCGTAAGGCCTATTTGAAGGCGTCCATGGACTTCTGCTTCTTCGCGCCTCAGTTCCGCCTTAACCTCGACAAGCTACTCGTGAAGGTATCTTGCGACCTCTGGCGCGAGATGAGGAGGTCCCGGGACGCTGCAGGAAGCTTCGGGAAATATGGTCATGAGATGGATCGAGTGAAAGGATGGTCAAAAGAGATGGAGCTTTCCGAACCCATATTCAGACGCGAGCTACAAATATCGCGGCGCGATATCGGAGAGAGCACTCTGGCAGCGTTTAAACCGTCACGAGAAATTGACGATTATAGCGCGTCGACTGTGCCATTCCTAGGATCCAGGGGACCCATGAATGTTGCTACGGCCGGCCAATCCGCTGCAATTATGGAAAAGCAGGGTTGGTTGTTCCTCCGGACCATCACAGGCAAACCGTCTCGAACGAACTGGATTCGAAGATGGTACTACTGCCGAGACGGCATCTTCGGTTGGCTCGTTAACAGTCCTCAGGGTGTCTTGCAAGGTGACGAGATTGGTGTCCTACTATGCAACGCGAAACCTGCTGTAGGTGAGGAACGTCGGTTCTGCTTCGAGGTAAAAACTAAGAACCAGACACTGCTTCTCCAAGCCGAGACGCAAGCTCAATTGATGGAATGGCTCGAGGTCTTTGAAGTCGCGAAGAAGAGGGCTTTCGAGGCGAGCGTTACTAGGGATAGCTCATCCCTTCCTGGTGGTATCGATCCAGCTTTTTCCATTACTCCACCTTCGCTTCCGGAATTCTCTGCCAAATCTTTGGATGCGCAAGTTGATGATGGTGCAAATGTCGAACGAACTGGAACTCTTCCGGCTCCTGAAGTCAGACTAGTACCTAGGCCGAGCTTTGATATCACAACAGCTCCCCCGAAGCGATCAGTAACGTCGCTAGCCCGTGAAGAAGGAGAGAGCAGTCGAGAGCACGCAGCCAGGATCATGCAGAAGCTAGATCTTCATCGGAAAGCTACTTTCACCTCAAGTATGGATACGGGACCCTTGGCATCACCAGCACCGACAGGAGGTATAGCCAGTCTCATATCCGCCAGTCACGGTCTACTACCAGGCTATCCCCCCACCGTCTCCAAACAACAAGTAGGGCCCGTCTTGCCTGGACCCGAATCGCAACCTGGTAGTCTTGCACCTTCAACACTAGCGAGGCCCCCGGCAACGACCCATCTTAGTAGGACGGCTGTTGTCTATAGTGGCGATAGGGTACTTAGCACGAACGCTTCACACACTTTACCAACGGCTATAGTAGCTAATTATTGGGGGAGCAACACCTGGGGTCATGAATACTCTCCGAAGACTCCCCGTAACGACAAGGAGGTAGATGATATATTTGGTCCAAACTCGCCCTCGATTAAGATGATTACGGTCGGCGATGGCGACGAACTTCGAAGCCCAGTTTCATCACATAAGAAGGCCATTAGTATGGATGCAAAGATTAGCCATCCAAAGATCGTCCTACCCTCTCCAGAAAAGCCACCGCCGGAGACTTTCCCTCCTGATTACCCCATAGAACTAAAGACGAACTCGGCACAGTTTAGGCTACTTTTCCCAAGCGTACCCTTGGATGAGAAGTTGGTCTTAGTCTTCAGGGCCTCTTGGGCCAGCACCTCGGAAGCCGATCGCGACGTGCCCCAGATGGCTGGTAACGGGCGTATTTACGTTACTCCAGATAATATGTATTTCTACGGTCATCAAATGGGCCTAGTAGTGACGTATACGATTAACCTCGACACCATTACGGAAGTAACAGCTGCCCCAGGTAGAGATTGCGATTTCATTTTCCTCCACTTAAACCAAGGTGCCGACGATATCGGTTACACCCGAATAACAATCAAGACGTTCCTCGAAGACCTCGATCTCTTACACGCGCGTCTAAACCTGCTAGTCGACGACCTGCAGGCTGAAGAACCTATGGACCTACCCGAGCTCATTAAAGCACTGATTGGCCTAGAAAAGGAAGAAGACCATCGAAGAAGTCCAAGCATGGACAGCTGGGAAGAAATCTCGGAACATACTCCCGTCGATGATAATACCGCCGCCGGTAGAGCTGTTAGCCCCAGGTATCATGGTTCCGCCTACAACTCAAGACGCAGAGGCGCGCGGAAGCCTCTTCCCAAGTTCCAGCTTCCAACCCACCCGGTAATATACGAGCCTGAAGATATGCAGAAGAAGGTTGCCGAGCGGAACTTCGAAATTAGTGCAAAAGCATGCTTCCACGTCTTGTTCGGAGATAAGAGCTTCGTCTTTCCTAAACTCTATTTTGAGCGAAGGGCCCAGCATATCGCGCAAGGTCCTTGGAAATTAAACGAGGCTGGAAATATGCATAGGCAGTTCCGATTCAGTGTTAACTACACTACGAGACTAGGCCGCTCAAGGGCTGAAGAGGTCACTGATGAACAGACGATTGAACTATTTAGTGATCATGTCACATACGTGGTTACGCACATTAAAACGCCTTGGCATCTACCTCACGCACACAGCTTTAAGCTGGTCACTAAGATTGTCATCACACATGTTGCCAAGTCAAAGTGTAAGCTAGCCATCTTCACAAAGGTAGCCTGGTCAAAACCGCCAGCTCTCGCCAAGAACCTAGTCGAGCGACAGGCGCTCGACGATGCTAGCCAGGATGCTGAAGAACTTGTCGAAGTGGCGGCGGATCAAGTGCGAAAACTCGGCCATCATAGCCGCACGAAGAGGGCTATCCAGGTCTACGGACACATAGGCTTACAAACTCAAGTCGTGGTTTTCACGCCCGGAGAAAACGGAACTTCGAAAAAGGCGCAGATCAACCCGCGCACACTAGGTTCAATGTTATTCGAAACCGTTAGATCCTTCACTGACAGTGTTGCATCATCGTTAATGATGTGGACCTTCGCAGCGATCAAGAAATTATGGGATGTCCTATCAGCGGAGCGACTTATCCTTGCTTTGCTCGGATTCAGCATAATTACAAATGTGGTAATCTCGTCGCAAAGCACGTCGACATGGTGGACCGAACGGCGTGCAGCCAGTTTCATGAATCGCCTCGGCGTGAGCCCGAATATCGTGATGAGCAAAGCTATCTACATAGCGGACTTGGACGAAGCAGCAAGAAGCTCCAAGGCATTGCCTGCATGGCCGCAGGACAGTTATTGCTATGCGACATTTCAGTCTATCGCTAATAGTAGCGATGCCGATGCCCCATACGAATATGCGGGGTCGTCGATGTCGTGGAGCTCGAGTCGTGCCACGGCAAGGCGATTGCGCCAGACGAGGCAGAAGTTAGGTGCGTACCGACACGACTTGTTAGTCGCGATGCGCACAGTCAACAGCGTCGAACGCGAGATGATACATGCCGAATGGGAGAACTGGCTGTTCGACGAGAACCATCGATGCGAGCAAGTAGAGCTCGTGCTCGCGGCGTGGAATGACTCGGCGAATGGAGGAGGGAGGCTGAAGGGAGAGATTGCGCAGAAGGTGCTTCGGGGCAGTGACGCCGGTGATGCCAAGGACAAAGATAAGAGCGAGGCGAAAAGGAAGAATTTACAGAGGTGGCACGAAGAGTATTGTGGTAGCTGCAGGGAGGATCGCGAGACGCTGCTCCAGGAGAGGGAGAGGTTAAGTCTTTCGATGGCTTCGACGCTATAGACACAGAGGAAGAAGGGGTGTATTAAATTGGAAGTAGACGATATGGTGAGGTGTGCATAGAAGGGCTTCTCACGAAGCAAGAGTATACAAACAAGCAAGTAATTGGGGAAGAGGGGAGAGAAGAGCAGGCAACCTGTATCATATTGCACGGAGGGAGCAAAAACACTACTGGGTAGTAGCATATACATTGGGACCTCGGGATTGTGTAGTAGATAGACGTCTAGGTTGGAAATACAAATACCCGATTGTGAGCGTAGTACTAACCTATAACTATATATTAACAATAGTTAGGTACTTATCAACATTATTTATTTAGTATTTAGTTCAAATTCACAAGAGTTTTGGGGTTTACTAATTCAAATGGCGACGGGATGGATGCATATATTATCATAAGTTAAGTGCAAAAGGAAAAAAAAAAATAGAAATTCAGTCTCGTTCCATCTATAATAGTGCTAATTAACTACCTAAGTAAGGTTACCTACCTAACTATAGGTTATCGGACATAAATGCAAAAAGAAAGCGCTGCTCAGTATGAGGATTGAACTCATGACCTTCGCATTAACTTGATATTTCCGGAGTTGGAGATATTAGTACGACGCTCTAACCAGCTGAGCTAACCGAGCGCTATTTGTTGAGAGACAGACTGGTAAAGACTAGTTATATCCTGGGGTGGCTTTGAGAGATTTTTTTTTGGATTTAGCCCCAAGATTACCTACGTTTGTAGATTGTAGGTAGGCTTCCACCCCCCTATTGTTACATTCAGTAAGTATACTGGATATCCTAAACGGCCGATTAGAGCGCTATTCGCACTTGCTTTGATTGAGGAAGAGGGTTTGGAGATTAGGAGGAAAATAGGAGAAGTACTGAATTGGCACGCATCGTATGGTTTTTGTTACATTTGATTTTTGGGGTTCTTCATTCGATTCAATTATTCTCATAAGTTGCATGTCGCATGTTGCAGGTCGCAGGTCTACTGATCCGTACGACAGGCGACCCATTACTAACTAGGTTACTATGTAGAGATCCGTTCCATATCAACAATCGCCGCCAGATTCAAGTACTAACTAGTGTAACTAACTAACATGTTTTGATGTAATGTATCATGTATTTTATAGAACGAGCCCCAATGAACCGTCTACTGTTTTTCCGTGGTAATTTTTAATCGGTAATAGGATTGATTATATTTATTGAAAATATAATCTACATTATTGGTTATTTCCTTGCCTCGCTTTTTCTTGCTTCGAAAGCCGTAAATCGGCTTAGAAGCTTCCTACCTAACCTAGTGCGATATCGATCTAGCGCAGTCTAGGTACCTTAAAGGCTAATACGCGGGTTCTAACACGCCTAACATGTAATAAGTCATCACCTAAAACTGGGCTAATTCTAGGGGGCTACCTCACAACTGGGGTAAGTAACACTACATACAACCACATAGTTAGATATACCACTTCATTATGTAATAGGTAATAGATGCCTAACCTAATACTTAATACATACTCATGTGCAGGTAGTTGGTTGAAAACAATGCTAAAGATTAATTCAAGGGGTCGAGGCTGGATGGGGTCGCACGTGTGACGTCAAGGATATTTGGAGCTCAGCCTCTTCGCTTCCACCGAACCACCGAAGTTCCTATGTAATATGAGACGGTCGTTAAAGGTTTCTATCGAGGGTCGTAAGGAAGAAGGCCAAGCCAAAAAAAACAAACCTCGATATCCTTTTTTTTTTTTTAATTCAAATCTTGGACCTCGCATTCGCTTTCTTTTTAATACCTAGTTAAACCTATAATACCTGATACTTAGGTACCTAAGAACCCTTTCTCTTTTTTAATAATTCATATATGGGCTGATATTATTTTCCTCTTGTAATCGCTACACCTAGCGATTGTTAGCCACAGGCAGAGAATGGAATTAATAACTTTACAGTAGCTACTCCGTCTTGTTGCTTTCGAGTCTCTAGACTAAGTTGAGATTAAGAACATCGAGGACACGTGCATCGTCGTCTCACCACTTGAGAAACTTATTGATAACGTTCGAACGATATATTCTAAGCTTATACTACTACCTGCTACTGCCTGCTACTACCTAGGGGGTCGGAAGAGGTGTAAGTGATTATGACAAACGCTCACGAGGCATTCAAGGCTCTTGGTCCTATCAATTGGGAGGATGTCCCGCAGGACCAACTCGACACCTTCCTCAAAGACGCATTCACCGACGCACAGTGCATAATCGATTCCATCCCGGTATCCTCCGCGTCTCTACAACACACGGCCTTGCCGCGGTCAGCCACCGAAACGAATCTTTCCTCGCTGCCCAGCAGAGACTCCAACCTGTCGGAGCGTGCGGCGAAATTGCGAAAGGAATGGAAAGAATGCAAGATTAACCCACGCGAAAACCCATTGGGCCTGGATGTCTATAAACTGTCTGCCAAGGATGGGAAGGGTGCGTGGTTTGCTAGGCGCAGCGTTCACGACGGCTTCACCTTTGAAAAATGGAAATTGGGACTGGAGAAGGAATTCGACGAGAGCTTAAAAGTAGAAGGGGGACCTGGTGCTGGGAGCATCAGAGGAATTGGTGCTGATAGGAAGATCGTCAGTCAGGCCGTTGAAGGCATCGGCAAGATGCGGGGTGCGTTCACGATCCCCTCTGTGGTTTCATAAAGACGGTAGAGCTAACTGAATGCCCTAGTCTATCAACTGTCTGCTCAATTCCCCGGACCAACAGCACCTCGAGACTTTATAGGTCTCTTGCTAAGCTCCGACTCGATCACAGATGCTCCCGGTACGCCTAGACACTATATGCTCGTCTCGAAACCGTGCGTTCATCCAGAATGTCCGCCACGGCAGGGCTATATTCGGGGCCAGTACGAATCCGTCGAGTTCATCCGTGAGATTCGAGTCGAAAAACCTTTACGAAAAACCCGGTCCTCGATAGATTTACCAAATGACGAGGCCGTGGCATCGATGCGGGGAAATACCGAAAACCTCGGTAAAGAGGCTACCATTCGTTCAGCCCGCCAAGCAGCCGAGCCTGATAATGGTGAATCGGGAAGGAAACGAGGCAGGACTATTGGTACTGCGGACGCTGGAGACGATCGTGAAGAGGGCGACAACTATGAGACCATGATTGAATGGCTGATGGTTACTCGAAGCGACCCAGGTGGCAGCGTTCCGCGGTTCATGATCGAAAGGGGGACTCCGCCAGGTATTGCCGGCGACGCCAACAAGTTGGTCAAATGGATATCATCCAAGTCCATGGAAGATCTTGCCGAATCCGACAGTGAAGGCACGGAATCGAAGCCCGAAACATACAATACCCAAAGAGTAGATTCTGAGAAAACAGTCACAGCAAAATCTACATCGAATACCGTCCATCGCCCCAAAGCCTCACAATCATTAACTTCCCAACAGAAAGAAGAGATTGCGGATGAGCCCGGCTCTGTGGGAGTTTACGGCATGATAGCGAATGCCTTGAATGCCGCAGCTTCCGCAGCAGCCTCTCGCATTCCCAATCCCTTCGGACCGGTTAACGGCGAAGATGCAGATGCGTCGGACCTCTCTTCCACAAATCGGGACGACGATGAATCATCCATTCACAGCTTCCACAGTCTAGAAGGCGAGGAAGTAGATGAAAATGATTATTCGTCACAAAAGCCAGGAGACAGCTCGACCCAGCTCACACCCTCGGTTACTAACGGTGGCGCGGAATCCACAGTCTCGAGCGAATCGCTCACGGCCCGCACGACAGCGCAATCGCACCACGAGAAAGAGCTCAGGAAGCTCGAAGAACGTAAGCGGAAAACGGAAGAAAAGCTGCGACGGGCACAAGAGCGGGCACTCTCTAAACGCGGTAACGGAGAGGACGGCTCTTCGTCCCAGCGCGACGAAGCCGCCATGCAGAAATTGCGTGAAAAGCACGAGCGCGAATTAGCGAAGCAGCAAGAGAAATACCAGCGAGAACTCACAAAACTAGAAGCTAAACGCGCAAGTGAGGCCAAGAAGGCCGAAGAGCGCCGGCGGAAGACGCTTGAGCGCGAGGAAAAGACTACTCTGGCTATGGAATTGGATAAAGTGCGAGCTGAGCGTGATATTGCCCGCAAGCAAATGGAGATCTTGAAGGAACAGATCGGCGAACTGCAGGCCCAGAATACGATGCTAGTCGCGCGCTTAGGCCGTGAAGGTGTGCACGTAGATGGCAGCGAGAGCGACGGCTCGGGGTCTATAGGTGGAATCAAGAGGTCGATGACGGATCAGATGTCCGAACGGGATGCCAGACGCTCGAGTACGCTACGCTCGTAGGTGCTGTGTAGCTTTGCTTGTGGTAGTTGTATGTGTCTTTTGAGGGAGGGGAAGAATGTTGTTTGAAGGGGTCGGAATTTGCATATATTACTACATACGACTTAAGCAGAGGCGATATCAAGGCGCGTGCAATACATACCGCATCCGCGGCTGGCTAGCGAGGGGATTTTGAATAACCGTATCGAATACATTAATAGCCGCGCTGTTTGCATTTCCCGGGAAAGCTTCGGGCGCAAGCTCTTTGGTTACTATTACCGCGGCTTCTGGCTTTGCTCGGAGATTGTACGATAGGGGATGAGTTCACGAGTACATGATAGAGTGTTTGGGGCGTTTGTATTTGTATCGAGGAGAGTTGTACGTTTAGTAGCGAATAGCAAGTAAGTAAAGTTGGTCTAGTTGCTAGGTTAGCCATGAATTGAGAGTAGTTAATGGGAATATTGAACAGCGAATGGATAGAGAATTCTCACGTTGTATGCATGTGTATAATCCTACTCTGTCAAATATCCATCATTTACCGTAACCCCCCCCCCCCCCCTTTTTTTTTTCCAATCCAGCCATATATATCACTCATCCAAACCAACACACATACCCAGCAACAGCCCACTAACCTCCGTCCGCTTCCCCTCGTCCCTAAACCGTCTAATCGCTTCCTTAATCCGTTCATCTCCCGCTACCGCAAGCGCAGCACCACTAATCAATATCCGTGCACAAATAGCAAAGACCTCAGGCTTCGACGTCCAGCCCAACGGTCCATCCGTACCCTCTGCAGCCACGATTCTGGATAACGTGTCTAAGCCAGAGAGACACCATTGCGACAGTACCGCGGTCGCTTCGGATGAAGATTCCCGAGGCAGAGACGAAAATATATTGCTCCAGCGATGGGCTTCTCGCACTTCATCCACGTACAAGTTTTGCTCTTCGATGACGAATAGGGAGTCGTCGAAACGCATGGCCTCTGTGAGTTGGGCCGCGGCCGGGGTCCATCCTTCGAGGAGTAGTTTTGCGGCTGAGGAGTTACCGTTACTAGAACCTTGTGCTAGTGCTGATGGGGGTAAAGAAGGAAGGTTCCCAGTCATGCGGCACGCGACGTGCGCTCTAAACTCGTCGACTTCCCCGTAGCGCTCCGATAGCCATTGTAATAATCGTCGTCCAGCTTCGACAGAGATGAGGTGTTGGTTCGATAGTAAAGGCGTCGCCACCAAGGCGGCTGCGGCACGGACCTCGTCGTCGTCGTCGTTGAGGGCATCGTAGAGCGCCATGAGCCACGGCAGGTGTGCCGGGTCGGCGTCTTTTTCGGTTGAAGTAAGTTTAGAAGCGGCGCTCGATGAGAACGAGCCCATGGCGCCAACGGCAGCTATGCGTGTATCGAATGTCTATCAAAGATTTAATTATTAGCTTCGATGATAGTATGCATAAGTATGCCCATGAGATTTCTACTTACTCTATCCGCCATTCCAGCGTCGCTTACCACTGTCCCCCAGGACCTGAGCCATTGTTCGAGGTCGCTGTCGGTTGTTTTCTCAAACTGCAAGAATATGATCGCCAATAACGGTCCGCTCATACGGACAATAGCATCTGATAAACTTGGATTCTTAGGTTTTCCATAAAGATCCGCCCAGAGCTTTGCTATGACCTCGTTGCTCGGAAGATATCTTAGCCCTTTTGACCCCTCGCTAAGCACGCTATCCACAAGAAGCGCGATATTCTCCAGGGCAATCGTGCGCGGCTCTGGCGCATCAGTCTCAAAACATATTTGTACATATGTGTCGATGAGGTCCCCCCGGATGTTGAGAGGCTGTGATGAATCGATAGAAGCCATGCTTTCTAACATAGAGCAAACAACATTAACATCTCCCTTCAAGGCTTCTATTAAAATTTGCTTCAGGGTTTCATCTATTCCTTTGCTAGAGTGTCGTGAGGCTTGTAATAGAGCTGCTTGTCCGAGCCTTATATCTAGTAACGCCGATGGAGCCGTTCTTGCATCAAACAGGTCATCAAGTTCAAACACCCAAGAGGGTAGGATGTCCAGGGATTCCGCGTTGGTGCTCGTTTCTGGTGCATTCTCCAGTTTATTTGAAGTAGTTAGAAAGCTAGCAACCTCAATATAAGCTGCTCTCGTCTCCGAAGATGTCCTGATGCTCTCGTTCCTTGAAACTAGTTCTGCGAGCACGCCGTGCATTTTACGAACGTTTGAATCTGTAAATCGTCAGCCTGGGCGATGGAGTTATATGGGCCGAGAGCAAACTTACCGGAGAGCCGCTCAGGCATCACCTCCGCAAGCCTCTCCAGAAGAAATTTCATCGTTAGAAGTGCACCGTGCAGTTTATTTGACGTTTCAGAGCTAGTCAAAAGACTCGCAATAGAATCAAGCCAGTCCGGCTGAAGAAGAAAAGAACACAAAGTACGAGCGGCGATTTCTCGTACATGCCAGATGCGGCTTCCCAAGTACCACGCGATGATCTCGTAGAGCTTATCACGGAACTCCTCAGGTGGGCCAGCACGACGTATAATATCCAATGCTGGGAAAACAGATTCCGCCGTCTGGGTCCCTATCAGGATTCCACTTGATTCCCGTCCCGTCTCCAGGAGATTCACAAGGAGCGCCGGGAGAGCTTTGAATTTGCTGTACGGTATCTTGATGGTCCGCCCGTCCCAACCTGCCTCGATTGACGATTTACTTTCGCTTGTGCCAAAGAGACAATCAATAAGACTTCGTAGGAGCAAGAGGCCACAGTTACGAATTGCCCATCTATACACATTAGTATATAAGCGTATATAAGCTAATAGGGACCTGCGACCTACATTTCGGATTTGAGGCTGCTTGCCGCTAGTTCAAGGCAGTCAGTGAGATATGGTTCTGCTCGCTTACTCAAATACGAGCTTTTGAAAATATCTTTGATGCAATTTAAGGCGTGCACTTGCGGCAAGTTAGATCCATCAGTCTCAGACGCGAGCGCAGGTCGACGACCGATATCGTGTAATTTACGAATGACGTCCTCAAAGGACGGTTGGTTCGCGTTGGAAGAAAGGATGCCGACGATGAGAGCGGGGATACCAGCTGATCTTCGGGTTGTTGAGGCTTGCGTGTGAATACAAGACAATGCACCCTATATAAAGCTTCAGTATGCCGGTATCGAGGTGAACATGCGGTTCTTAAGTCTACTAACCTCGTACCATTGGTCTAGATAACTAGTTTTCTCGTTTGAGGGATACGGGAGCCATTTTACGAGCTGGCAACAACTAGTAAACGTCTGCGACACTGTTGTAAACGCTCCTCGATGTCTCAGATTTGATAATTCGTCGAATGTAAGCATTCCAATTGCCTCAAAGTTAGATCTCGAAGGTGCTAGAAGCCCAGGGCCTTGATTGCTAGCGTTGCTTGCAATAGCACGCATCAAGTTACTTGAAATAATTAGCGATTGCTTTGATACATGTTTATCAGGGACCTCACCTTGATTCGTGGATTGCCCGAAAGCTGTAACTGAGTAAATCCTTTGTGTCGAGTCCCTCAACCTCTTCAAGTTCTTCCGGTAGATGTCCCTCCGGAGAGTCATCGCAAAGAACATGTCGTACAGTTTGCCATATTCTTTGGCAGCATATGATAGCACGGTCCTGTAGCTCGGCTAGGGCTTTTATTTCCTCACTAGAGAACTTCTTATTTGAAAAGGAGTTCCATATATACCTAGGTACACTTATAAGCAAGAGTCTATTTCCTGGAAGACAGTTTGCGTTGGATAATCCAAACATACCTTAGGGATGCGAAACTCCCATGTACCGGCGCCTGTAGCACTGCACCAGCAAGATCTTGTTCAGCAGCAGAGAGCTTAGCTTCTAGACTTGACAGAACTGCAAAGGGGACCTGCATTCGTTCCTCTGGATTCGTACTCCAGCGGCATAGAAGCTCAAACGAGCGTGCCGCACCATCAGAGTGATCAGCGCGGGCGGTCCGCCGAGCAAGTTCATCCGCTTTATTACAGAAATTTCGTAACTCCTCGAGCGGCGTTTTCCCTAGTTCTTTCATTTGTTCTTGCAACTTAGGGTGCCCGACTTCGAATGAAAGAGCCATTACCAAGGAGGCGGCAGTCTCTCGCACATCGTCGAATGGGTCCATAATAAGATCCAGGATAGAGCGAAACCATGTCGCATCAATAAGCAAAGTACTCAACTCAGAAGGGTCAAGTGTAAAGTCCCCGTGGGATGGAACCAGCTTGACGATGAAGACCATGGCTTTCAACGCTGTTATATGTCGCTGATAGGATGTAGTAGGAGCTAGCTCGTTCTTCAGAAATCCTACATACCAGGAAATAAAGTCCTCATGTTGGCGCAGTGCAGTATTCAACTTTTCGATCGTGTCGGTGTGATATTTCCTTAGTTGGCTGTCTTTACTCTCTTCAGATTTGTTTGATTTCGTCTTATTAACCTTCTTTGAAATTCGTTCAATCTCTCGTCGTAGGGACTCTGTAGTATTTTGAATGCGTTTGATCATATTTCTCGAATGACCAAGTACATCGTAACGCATTTTTGGGTCCGAATCTTCGTAAAATGATGGTAGATACTGCTTGAGTAGCTCAAGGGCTTCTTTTGTGTATGGTTTAGTAGTGGATGGGGATGCTATAAGGAGTGAGACTGCTGATGTACGTGCGTCTTGAGAATCATGGCATAGGACACTTTCGAGTATGTCTGCTCGAAGTCGGAAACTTGTTTGGGAGTCTTGTTCTGGTTCTATACATCTTTAGCGGATTATCCAACAGGTTTGGCCACATATAGTGACAGCTTACCACGACCAGGCTCATCCACAACTCCTACTTTCTTCCCCGCCTCAAGCATCGCAAGCCAGAGCATCGAATTGAAGTCCCAGCCATTGCTGTCCTCACTAGTGAGTCTTTGAAGAGATGATAAATGGCGAAGATATATCAGCGAGCCCGCTCGATCAACGTTGAACAACGGGACAAATATGTAAAATTTAATTGGCTCGAGGTAATCGAGGTTCATCTGTAAGCCCCTATATATGAACTTATGCCAAGCGTCGGGCTCATGTTTGACATCTTTATCTTCGAACCAGGAGCTAGTGAAGATGGTAACAAGAAGATTTCCAACTACATGACATAAATAATGTAGTTCCATCCAGGCGAAGATCCTAGCTATGAAAGGATCCCAAACGTCTTCATTTGGAGGCAGACCGTGGATTTCCTTGTAAAGCTCTAAGATGTTCCATAAATATACTAATTTCTTCTGGATGAAGCAGTCTAAGACGACCATGGCAGATTTTACTGACGGTCGGGATGCCTGCTGTGTGATCGTGGATATCGTGGTATTTAATATAGTTGCCTTGACTGAAGCACCAATCTGGGGTCTGGGATTATTGGATATCAGATAGGCAAGATAGTCCAATACAAGTCTCATAGATCGATGAGAATCTTTTTCATTCCATTCCATGAAAAAATCGAAAAGCTTCATAGCGGTATCCTCCGCAAACGCAAAGTTTTGCAGTGCGGGCTTAGAAGACTTTGAGCACTGCTCGATGAAACCGTGAAGCTTCACGCAAGCGTTCCCAGAATACTGTCTTGGCTTTGAGGCACATATCAGAAGCTCCTCGAACATATCTTGCCTGAATGGGTCATGTAAACGCACGTCCAACAATGAAAAGAAAAAAAAAAATCCAAACTTACCATAGTTGTTGCTCTTCGGGCTGTTCTTCAAGCCAACAGACGGCATGTTTCGGGTTGAAGTTGGTCTCACCAACTTGAATTGCCATTGAGGAGTTCATCGTGGATTCGAGTGATGATGGTGAGCCAATACTCGGCTTCCTCTCCCCTTCCAATATAGGCCCTCTCTAAGAAACTTATATTCTCTTCTAAATTTAGATATCCCGTCGATATTATTGGGTAGGAATTAAGAAAAGAGAACATGGATACTTGTGTACCCGGGTCACCATAGTTAAAAATCTATATGACCCATGAAATATCTGTAGGTAGGGATCCGTATATTATATTTGAATGAAAATGCGAGTCTTATAATAAACTAGGTTAGGTTAGTTATTAATACTTCTCGAGAAGTTTGAAGTTTAATAGACTCGTCTGTGACCTTTTTATGCAGTTAAGGAGGCCTAGAAAACCCTGTAAAATTTAAGCTCCAGTCTGGCGTATCTAGGTAGGTACGTACCCGATATGTGGCGCACATGGGCACGGGCACCGGCATGGGTGAGGGCGAGTGATAATTGACCTGCCCGGTATCCACTTATGCCACTCAACTACGCAAGGAAACTTTTTTTTTTAATTATCGGCGAGAGCTTCAATCAACTTTCCCTCCCGCCTTCCCGCCTTGGATCTGCGATTCCGCATACTGCGACAAGTGACACGGCGGCGTACGTACCCCCCGTAGCTTGAACACCCCAATTTCTTTTTTTTGTTCTTATCCAATATTATAGCATTATAATTACACTCGGCAGCATGTCCATTTGGGATGCGCTCACCGGACGAAAGTCCTCATCATCCACACAATCGTCATCTACCACCTCCACTTCCGCGCCCGCACCGACCGAAAACCTCGCCCCGACTCCTTTCAACCCGGAAGATGCGCAAGGAGTAGATTCCTTCTTAAAGAGTTCCGCTTTTGCCGATCCCTCTCTATTACACCCTCTAGCAGGCTTAGACAAGGATAGCTTAGAATATTTAAGCTTAGAAGATTCTGCTCTGTCAGATCTCCCCGGCGCACAGTCTGCGATTCCGTCCAGAGGTTTTAGTGACGATTTATGTTATGGAACCGGTATTACATACCTCACGGCATTATCAATAGGAGGTATATGGGGACTCCAGGAGGGGTTGAGGAGATCTGCTGGTCAACCACCCAAGCTACGTCTAAACTCGGTTCTGAATGCCGTAACACGAAGAGGACCGTTCTTGGGTAATTCTGCGGGTGTCGTCGCTATAACATACAATTGTTTCAACTCAGGTATCGGCTATATCAGGGGGAAACATGATTCCGCAAACACTATAGCGGCAGGTACCCTAAGTGGTATGCTATTCAAGAGTACTAGGGGGATCCGGCCAATGTTGATCTCGGGTGGCATCGTGGGCTCAATAGCAGGAGCCTGGGCGGTATGGATTCCAAATGTTTGCTTGACGATCATCATCACTAATTCTGTTACCAGATTACGAGAAAGGTCATACTCTCTCCAGAGACTAAAGAGCACGAACACCTTTAAGCATGATGACATATGCTAAGGTGCTAGATACGTTGATTCGCAGCTCGGGAATGGGACCAAGTATGTGGTCATGTATGATATTAGGCCCGAGAATCAGGCTTTGCGCCATACGATATCGCGATTTAATTGGGTGAACAAAGTTTATGAGTTGTTTGTGGAACGATGGATGATCTCTCCTCCGGCTAGGCATGTGTATAAAATAGGTGGTTAAGAGCATTAGAAAGCATCCGCGGTTGTGGATAGGTACCTAGGCGTTCAAGTCGGCAACGGGGCGGAATTAAATTTCCAATTTTGAACGAAACGAAAATCCATGCCGAGCAGCGTGCTTGGGCACAAGGCGTGACGTCAGTGGAAAAAGTCTAGAAAACTCGTCCGGAACTAAACTGACGCTTTTCCTGAGCCCCTATCTACATACGTTAAGTACACGTACCTACCTACCTTAGGTACCTACATACATGTATACTGTATATGTGCGTTGGATAAGCACCCGCTTACCTTAAGAGGCTTGCAGAGCGCAAACCTAGGTGCTTACATGTAGGCAGGTGTCTTCCTTGCAAGGCATCCACGTATGTATTCGCAATGGATAAAAAAATAAATATACACATACTTGTACACGTACATCTTGGGTTGTCATGGAAAGTATCCACAGCACATAACAACCGTAAACATCTCATACATTTATTTATCAACTTCCTCTCCCTTCCGACCCAATCTATCCCCTTCACTTCTTCGCCCTTATCAAATATCCCCATCCCTCGCCAGTATCGGGAACAAATCTAGACAGAATTTACCAAGAACCGATTCGTCTATCGCCCAAAAAATGTCTCGGTCATTCTCTGGAGCTGATTAGGAAGCGGCACAGAGGATCAAGAATGAACTTATCGACAGCCGCATCCAAGCATGGCTGTCTAATGGGGTATACGTTAAGTCGTTGGAAGAGGTATTTACTTTACAACTCCAACTTGGCAAAACCGACACGAACCAAAGCATAGCTTTGAACGAAAAGAATGGCTATCTCTTGCTTACCCTGGATGATACGCCCCCCAAGGATCCGGAAGCATTGTGGCAGCTACAGAGGCTCGGTGATTTGGTGAAAAATAAGGAACTACTTGCTAGAGCCATCGATAAATTGTTGGACAAGGAAATCGACGAACGGGCGCTGCTTGCATTCGAGTCTGAATCCATACTTGATGTGTCTCCTCCATCTACGCTTAGTTTCCACGACAAGGTACGTCATTATATCGCCCATGACACTTTTATATCACTAACTAATTCCATCTAGGTCCATCTTATTGCCAAACATAGGCTTTTGGAGCATGAACTTAAGTCTCCGCCCAAGCCTTTACATAAGGTTACCCCTAAGCATGAGCTGAACATAGAACCGCAGGTGGAAATGTGTATGCTCCGAGTTACAGCAATGATGTCACTTCATCTTGAGAGCTTTTTGGCCCCCTTATCACCCGAGTATTGCGTGGACTGTTTCCATGCTCTGCTTGAGGAAGTAGCTGAGCCATACCTTAGCGCTGGGATCTCGAATCGTAAATTATTAGATTATAACCTCTACGGCACGCCGGGCGATGATGGAACGGGTCCGTTAACTAAGGAAGAGGAAGAGGAATGGTATAAGGAACTCAGGCTAGAAATCAGTCTTAGCCATGAGCAGCTCGCAAGTTGGTCCTACAGACTTTCAGACCCCCCTGGAGATCATTCTAAGATGTCAGCCAAACTTTACACAAATTGGCTTCCCGTCGACACCCAAGAGCAGTACGAAAGAATGTCTTCATTAATAAAGGAACACAAACTTTCCGCAGTATTCATCCGTGTAAGTAAATTTACCTACACCTTTATGAGTGACTGATGCTAATTAAACGTTAGACTTGGAAAATCGGCGAGGCTAGGCGTGTGGCACAAAGAACCGAAGCCAAGGGCGAACCTTTGCAGCAAGACGGTTTGTCACACGATTCTTCAAAAGACGAGCATTTGGCTGAGGATACTTCCTCTCAGGAAGGGCCTTCTACAAAAACGGGCTCATTGCCCCAGGATGAAGAAAAGGACCTCCAGGATTTCGGTCAGATAATTGTGGATATCTTTTCGAAATCAAAATTACAAAGGCAATAGGCTGTGTGTGTATGGATGAAGGATGTCGGTACTAAAACATTGTACTACGAGAACTGGGCCAACAACTTTTGTTTGTGGTATTACCCGGTGATGTGTAAATGGGTTTGGGAAATCCAAGGACTGGATACTATTTTACATTTTTTCTCTTTTTCTCTTTTTTCTTTAACCAACATTTGTCACTCTTGCTTACTTGTCACTGTATTCTGGCATAGGGATAATTAGTCTAGGTACCGATGGAATAATTCCAACGGTATTCACAGTGAAAATACCTCAGGATTTAATTTCATAGTGCCAAATGGCTCACATACGTGATAAGAACACAGTAAAAAGGGGGCTTAGACAGGTAGCAAACAACTCGACAGTATGTTTTTACAGTTTCTTGATAACGTCCTGTTCCTTCCTCGACTTAGGCACCGATATTACCAATGACCTCATGACCCATAAACGAGATAGGCTGGAAAGGAGAGGTACTTATGTAGGTAGGACCGTAGGTAGGTACATGATAAGTAGGTAATAATTTTCTACCTAGTGCTGTTAAAAGATATTCAATATTTTACGTCCATCTCTCTCCCAGCTCGTGAAAAAAGGTCACCGCAACATCTGTCACCACCAACGCCATCATGTGTTTCCCTTGTTGGCCAGTCAAGGATATCTACGTCGAAGAGGATCCTCCTGCGCAACGGCAGAGGATTCAGTACATGTGGGATGGTGTTAAATGGGTTGGCATCGTAGGCAACGCTGCTGCGGTAAGTAGTGAAATTTATTTCTTTTTCTTATCCTTTTCTCTGCTCTCCCCCCTGCCATTAAGATCAAGCCAAACAGGACTGGACTGGAGATGACTCCAAAAGCACAAATAAAGAAAAGCTTAAAAAGATCTCTAGACACAGTCTTGTGATATCTTAGGGGTACTTTTTACTGTGCAGCCTAGTATATTTACCTAGGTACCTATCTAGTATATTTATCTCTCTTGCCGCTTTCCTACTTTCCCATTGGGTTTAGGTCAAGGTGCTAGTTACAAAGTACCACAAGCAAAGTGCTATCAGGCACTTTATGAGGCAGCTGCCATCTCAAATTTTCACCCAGTGGTGATTACCTTGGAAAAAATGACCCTCTTTTTATTCGTTCCCAAATTTGAAGGAAGGGACATATTTAGTCGATCCACTGTACAGGAGGTCATTACCAGTTTCCTACTTCAGGCCTTTCAACTTTGCCCCTCTCCCCTTTTAAGAAGTTTCACCCTCGGTTGCTCGTCAACGCTTGGATCTTTCACAATGGGTGAGCATACAAACCCTTCCGGATTTAAAGACAACAAGCAAAACAATCCTCCTACTTATTCTTCTACGACCAATTTTGTTAAGAAGCCTTCCAATACGAGCAACGCCAAAACCAACACAGGCGCTAAGAGTCAAGCGCGCCAACCTAGCCCCTCTCCTTCCAACCATCAAGGCGACAGCCAAGGCAACACCCAGGGCAACACTCAACAAGGCAACACTCAACAAGGCAACAAGCAAGGCAGCCAGGGCAACCACCAAGGTACCGGTTACAGTAGCAACCAAGGCGGTAACAACCAAGGCAACAACAACGACCATTCTGCCTACCAAACTGCTGGTCCTGGATTTAACCATACCGTCGCGAACTTACCTGGCATCGGATTGGTTATTGACGGCGTACGCACCAATCCCACGTCCAATCCTGTATACAGTTCCAACTCTGTGTTTGGTCCCAACCCAGCCTCCGGCGCCCAACCTGAAGTGCACCATCAGACTCCTGGACACAATCCTCCTCAATTCCTGCCACCTGGTTTCCCCCAGCTTCCTACCCAGGTACCTGTTCAGCCTTTCCCTCAGTTTACTACCGTAGGCGGCAACCAAACTCCAGTCATGGCGAGTTTCATGCCCAACCAAGGCCAGCACTTCCAGCCGCCCGTGCCTGACACCACTTACGGACCTATCCCGCACACATATCACCCCCGCTTCGACAGCAAGCCCTCGCCTGCTCCCGGCCAGTACGTCATGATTGAAGGACAGGTCTACCTTGTCGCTGCTTGTCCTTCCGGTGTTCCCGGTCCCCCCGGTCCTCCTGGTCCTCCTGGTAGTGCTCAAGTCCAATATGTACCCGTGCAACAGGTATATTCCACTCCCACTCAAAACTCGACAGGCGCCTCGCCTGTGTTCCAAGCTACTCCCTGCTATGTGGTTCAACCTACTGGGGCCCAGCCCATTTGTTCTCCCTTCAATGCAAGTTCCATCCAATTACTAAGTAGCAGGCCAGCCGTGCAATACGCGCGCTGCTACCTATTCCATTTCAGATGAATGGACCTATCAGAACATGACTACTTTAATATTTTTGTTTCCCTTTCATTTGCTGACTTACTCAAATCCTTCGTCTGAACATAGAAGCTAATACTTTCCTTCTTAGCAACCGGGCACCGGTGCACCTATTGTCATCCAACAAGGCTCTCAGCAGCCCATCTTCGTCCAAGGCCAGCCTAGTCTCTCTACGGCTCCCATTATTGCCCAGCCCGCCGCTTTCCCCGCTATGGTGGGCCAGTCCGGAGCTCCGATGGTCATTGGAGGCACCCAGGACTTCATGGCCCCTGGTTCTGCCCCGGACGTGATGGGAATTGGCAAGACTGCAAACGAGATCCAGCTGGAGCAGTACCATACTGCCCTGAACACTGGAGCCCTCGAGGGCCAGGATATCGCCCCCTCCGATCCTGATCCATCTCGCATGTACTATTGTCGAGAGCTCGATGGCGTATGGACTCTCCGCAACCGTTACTGCATCGACAACATGGGTGACTGCCGCTGGTTTGTCAAGCCTGGAGGTATCTTCTATGCCGTCCGCTTGGCCGACTAAGGATTCTTTGGTGGTAAGACCTCTAAACTATCCGATAGTGTAAACATGGCTAATATCTCTAGGCATTGATCGGCGCTTTTCTCTTGCGTGCCAAATTTAGCGCATTATTCTGCGATGCGATGCGTTTTGATGACTTTTGTGCAACGGTAGTACCTCTTACCCCAGACCGGATGGTGTTTCGTGCCTCTCGATATGAACGTCGTCGCGTAGTTTCGACCTTTGAGATCAAGTGAGTTAAAAATAAAGACGGCTATTAAATCAACAGATGTTTACTAACTGGGTAGCCTGCTCATGCGTAGACTTCAAAGTTCGTCTCCGACAGACGTCATGAGAGGGCAGGTTGAGGGGATGGCTTAGAAGGGACCGTGAATAACGGCTTTTCTCGACTTTCGCGTCTTTTCTTCACGTACGCAGAATTTCTTTTGTTTTCAAGGACGC
This sequence comes from Daldinia sp. FL1419, assembly GCA_025201765.1. Classification (NCBI taxonomy): domain Eukaryota; kingdom Fungi; phylum Ascomycota; class Sordariomycetes; order Xylariales; family Hypoxylaceae; genus Daldinia; species Daldinia sp. FL1419. The sequence goes on from MU623340.1 coordinate 691,907, forward strand.
TCGGCTTAGTCTTTACTCGCATTCCTAGATAGCATTTCGGCATAGATCTTGTTCTCGCGAGGGTTTCATATTGCCAAAGGTACCAGGGGTTTAGGGTTAGCCAAGACATAGGAACATACGAGTAGTAGTCTGTTTATTAGTACATGAAGTATGACGATGCGATATCTACTTCCTCTACTGCTATCCCCTAGGTTAGGATGCTTGGCCGGTTTGCCTACTTTTTTTTTCGCATGGTATTCACGGATTGAGCTCTACATGATAGTTGCACATTAATATGAAGCATCGCTCCCACTGGCAATTGCAAATTGTTTATAGAGTGAAGTGTCTGGTTTGCGTAGTTGAAATCCGAGACGGGTGTTTGTGCAATTGGCGACGTGGAGTCTTGAGATGAAGTAGTTGAGGCTGAGAATAGGGGCTTCGCGCTATGTTTAGTCACCTGTCAGTTCTCAGCAGCAGTTGCTTACAGCTGGCCGTTTCTGGCTGCATCAAACAAATCTCCTTAGAGACCTCATTTCTCTCTTTGTCTCACCTCAGCTATTACCCGTCACCCGTCCCTTATTAATTGGTACTAATACGAGGCGCCCGAGTGGTTTATCCTTGGCGGGTTCTCTCATCTCCTAATCAGCTTTCCCTCTCTTTCCATGTATAAACTTGTTCCCGAGTCATTTCAAATTTAATATAAAGAGCCGTGTTCGGTTATTAGTTCTAGGTAGGTAGGTAGGCATGCTAGATAGCTGGGCTCTTTGGCCTTCTTGGATCCCTTGCTTGGGGCCGCGTCGCTTTTGTAACGGCTGTGGTACCGGGGGTGTCTAGACTGGTAGCGGAAGGTCAGTGCACAAAGAAGAGTTGTCTATCGTCTATCTGGGGTGTTGGTTGGTGGGTTGTAGGTGTTATATATTCCGATATAGTAGTTCGTTGGTTGGTCGTACGGCTGAGTGGTGTTGTTAGAATGGGTGTCGATGTCGATGTCGTATCCATTCGACCCGTAGGGTCGGAGTCGATGTTGTCGGTCCAATATTACCAATGAGAGCCAGGTATGTATCCGTAACGAGACGATTATTAGAAATCCACGACCGGTGAGTTGGACGCAGTTGGATCGTTTCGCAGCGAGACAATGCGAAATCCGGACTGTGGCTCCCGAGGACGCGAGTAATGTGTCACGATACGCTGCGCTGCGTCAACATATCTATCGACCTTCTAGATGCTGTCGTGCGATGCGCGCCCTGTGGGCTTCGGCCCTTTGCCGGACGGGGGTCAGTCGTATACGCATCACGCATCACAGATTGAACTAGCCGGTGATGTGATTTGGGCAGATCGATCTCGGCCAAGCATCCAATCTAGATCGCAGATGCCGGGTGCCATACTGCATTAACAACAACAACAACCCCCGTTTCTCTTGGCTAGTTGCCTAACTGCGTCGCGCTGCTCCCGGCCCGGGGCTAGGGTGTGCTTCACCAAGCCGTGGGGTCAAGGCTTTACTTACTATGTGCTTTAGCGACGTTGTACGGACATATATAGGTAGGCAGGTAGGTATATGTATATACAGCTTCTCATTTAGACTACGGCATTATGGGCGACATACAATGAGGAAGAGAGGCCAATTATGGTGTCGTGTCTGTAGATAGGTACCTAGGTAGGTAGAACTCGAGATGCGATAGCGGTACGTTACGACCTACGGGAACGAGCTTATTGCTCCGGGGCCGCTGGGACGATCTGGATCCTGGCGGTCGGGTTCAAGCTGGGTTTGGTTGGTGGTCCTGTTTTCGAGCAAGGTCAGGCCATGTGGGTGATAGGTGGTTTTAAATTCCCGTGTAGGGGACGAAGGGATGGTCTGAGACCGCGCGTTCGGTGAAAAGAACAAAAAGAGAAAACGAAGAGGAATGAGCCGATGAGTAACGGATGGTGTTTGTTTGCTCTCGTAGGGCGTATGTTGGAACCCTAGTTGGCTCCCTTTTGGGGGCTGGGATGCCGTTGTAAGTGACGGCGAGGACGGCCGTTACCCCGGATTGTAACTTGTGATGGGAGCACAAGATATGTCTAGTCTATCTTCTTTGTTATACTCCTCCGTACGTACTGCATCGTCTTGGCCCCTTATCAGGCCTGTTTATGTAGTCTTCACGGGCTGATCTGGAGGTTGCCCTCTGGGCTAATAATATCTTGTATATCCAGGTCGCTATGCGATATTTATTGTCTCTAAATTTCGATTCTCATCTTGACATAATATTCTCAGAATCGAATACGAAAGATGAATCCTGACGATCGAGGCTCTGAGTTGGCTATTGTCACGGGGACGTTCCTCGGACTATCGACTGTTACGGTAGCGCTTCGTTGCTATGTCCGGGCTTATATCTTGAGATCTTTCTATATCGAAGACGGGTTGGCTGTCGTGACACTGGTAAATTGGCGATCTGAAGGAGAGATGATTTGTATGCTGTTACTAACAAGAGTAGTGTTTCTTCGTATTCTATTGCACCATCGTCCTAATCAGTACCACGCACGGGTCGGGTAAGCGGATAGAAGATCTCTCTGCCGAGGACACTCCCAAGATTCTCAAGGTGATTTCCCCCCTGACTACAAGAGGCCGTTGGTCCATAACTAACGGATAGGTGCAGTTGAGATGGTTGGCGGAAATTATATACATCATAACGTCGCTCTTCCTTAAATTTACTGTGGGAATCTTCCTCTTTCGCATCTGTTCGCGGGTGTGGCAGAAGTGGGTGGTTTGTAGCGTGCTGGTTGCGTGCCTCGGATACTACATCGTCTACGCCTTCCTGAGCGCCTTTCAGTGCCAGCCAGTCGCGTACTTCTGGTTTCGGTACAATGGCATGAAGGGTAAATGCTGGAGCAGTAGCCTGGTCATGGGAAGCACGTACACGGCTGCTGGAGTAAATGTTGTGACGGACTGGGTGCTCGGATTATTGCCTATCGCCTTGGTGCGAAATCTCGAGCTATCGAGGAGATCCAAGATCTTGGTTTCTGGCACTTTGGCGTTGGGATCGATGTATGGATACCCCTTTTCCCCCTTTAGCGAGTCTCGAGAACGGTAGCGCTGATGATAATAACCAGCGCGTCTACAGCCACCATCGTCCGCATCCCCTATATCTGGCAGCTCACTCAGCCCGGGAATTACGTCCACGACTTCACAGACCTGTCGATCTGGTCCACGACAGAAAATGGGATCGGTCTCATCGCGTCGTCGGTCGCTACCCTACGACCATTGATCAGGCTAGTGCTCGGGACCACGCGGGTAGGGTCGGTTTCCAGGGGGAACCGGTCTTTTAACTATTCGTGGAGAAGGTCAAGGGGAGTGCCAGCGCACGACGAGAACCAGCAGTTCTACAGAATGGACAATTTGTACCGCCATAGCACTTGGAAGACGGTTGGACGAGCTAGGGATAATTACAGGGAAGAGATTCCCGATAGTGCATAGGTAAGTATAGGTTTTTAAGGATTAGAAACAATATGAGCAAAGTAATTTAACGATTAGTGATCGTCTCGTGCGGATTCTGCGGCATTGCCGAGCCGAGAATGCCTTTGTGTGTGTTGTACGAACCGGGTAATGAAATCCATAGTGCGAAGAGACTTCATTGTATAAAACATATAGAGGCCCCCCCCTGGCATCCGCATACCACCGCGAGATCGCCTCTATCTGGAACCGCCTCTATCTGGACTCGGCTTTTGTTGTCGATCTGTGAGGTCGGCGGCTCACGAGTAAATCGCATCGACATTTTAAACCGGGGCATACCTAGATGACTTTTACGTTGATAAATCCTCCAATAATTCATTAGCATCGCCGAAGAAACGTCGTAAGCAGCTCGTCTCGAATTAAACCCCTTTTATACTCTACGGTACCACCTACGAATAAGGAGGTGGTCCGAGTAAAGCAGCTTTCGGGCTTTGATCTCTGATAGTTTGAAGTTATTAAATTCCCGAGATGGTGATTCGAGATTTCAACTCCCGAAATCTATCAGAGCCAGCGACCCAGGTCTTCCGACTTGGGATAATTTCCATGTATGTGTATAAACATACCTGTATATGTAAAAATCAACTATGATAGGTATAAACTACGTGTACCTAAGTAACCTCAACTAATATTTCTTAACTACTACAGTTAGTTAGTTACCTAATAAGACTGATTGATACCATGTCCATGTACCTACCTCCAGGTCGTATGAGGTAATCCAAGTACCCATGTACCCTACCCAACAGAAGCTAACCTAGGTAATAGTAGTTAGGTATTCTAAAATCTGCACCCCACATCGGACAAGATCTAACTGGACCGGACAAGCGATGTGACCAGCGGTTTGAGGCATATAGGCGCGTATTACAATCCAACTTTCAACAACCAATGGGGCGTGGTGGCAGAGTGGTCTAATGCGCAAGACTAGAAATCTTGTTCCTTCGGGAGCGTCTGTTCGAATCAGGCCCACGTCGCAACGATTTATCTTTTGTCGATTAGTCTATTTTTGACTATTCATTTGTTCTCTCTTTTTTCTTGTTTTTTTATTTTTATTTTTATATTCAAGATTCCTAGGTTAGGAGACAAGAAACCAACCCGGTAGATCTTCGGCTCGCATAAGCTTCACGCAGGTACCCGGACCCGACAAAGTTTGTCTTGGATAACTATCCGAAGTAGTTACAAGTTACATTGGAACCAATCACTCTTTCTTTCCTGCCTGCGAACGATGTAATGGTATCCGCACCGCCGAGCACGTCCGCTACGGGCGGTCTTCCCCCCTTTCTTTCCACCTCTTCATCCAACCCAACCCTCGACTCCTCCCTCAACCCCTCCAGCAATGTCTTCACTACCGCCCTAGACACCTTGCAGCCTTTGCAGCCCATCCTCCGGGGCTTTAACCACCGCAACCGGAACCAGCACCGGCGTGCGGCATGGTGGGCTCCCTTCGGCATGCTACGGCGTCACGTGGAAAAGGTCGTTGATGAGTTACTCGAGGCCGGGGCTGCAGTCGAGAAGTCTAAGGCTAAGAGTACGAGCTCGAGTAAGAAGCGCCGGCGTGATGAAGAAGACGGCGGTGGTAACGTCGGGAAGTTGGAAAAGAAGGTGACGGGGCACGTGGAGTGGCTGAGGGACGTCTTGATTCCGAAGTGTTACTTGTAAGTTTATTTTCTACTTAACTACCTAGTTATGATATTCTATTATCTTCTTCATCACTACCACACCATCCTCTATAAGCAGTCTACGAAGAGGATCAAAAGGAAAAGAAGGCATATGATGACTTGAGAAACACGAACTTCCACAAGATAATAATATACTAACAACCACCAGGGCGTTTTCCCAATTAACAGCCGATAACCAATTCGCCACTCTAGGCGTAGTCCTGCTCGGCGCGTTGGCACAAATCAACGCCGCCTGCGTGGGTTTAGTAGGTGAAGCACCAGAACTCAGTCACGCAGAAGTCGGCACATCCACCCCTCGTGAACCCATCGCCAACAACAACGCCACCACTCGCCGTGCAAAAGAACCCAGCACTCAAGGCCCCAAAGAGCCCCCCTCTCGTCCCATCGCCATTAAGGCGCCCGACGAGCGTGGGGGCTCGGTAATCTCACGAGACGAAGTCGAGAAGCTACGCAGGAAAAAGCCCGCCCAGACCGTATCTTCCGATACACCCGGTCCTCCGAACCGGAACCAAGATTCGAATCGGGACCACAACGACAGCTCTACAGCCGTGAAAAAGCAGCAGGGCAAATCTTCCAAGGAGAAGACCAAGGAAAGCAGTAGACCCCCCAAGAAAAAGAAGACCAAGAAAGGCGGCGACGAATTCGATGACCTATTCAAGGGTTTATTCTGAGCTAGAGATGGGGTAATTCTAGTAATCTTTTGAAGCATATGACCCTTTCCGAAGTACCAACCATAGGGCACCCCCGTCAGACTTATTGCCAACGTAGAGCCCGACACAAACCTGTAGGCCAAGATTCGGATGTGAGAATGAGATACATGTTTCGAAAGGGCCATCCGTACTCATGCCTAAATACCCACACGTAGGTACCTAAGGTCAGACAGACACTGACCAGACTATACATACATCAACCAAATCATTTGAATCTATCATACGTTTCTGCATTACTATCAAAGGCCTATTTCGCAATACACTTGTGACAAGGGGCTAAAGCTAACCACCATTTGCTGCTACTGCCGCCACCGCCATTGTGGCTGCTGCTAAACAACTGATATTAGAAATCCGTCCCTATTTCCCTCTTAAAAGCCTCGCCAAGCTAGCAAAACACCAACTACGAACTTTTCTTGCCTCATCCTCTCCAGGTTACCCAGTTGCTGCCGCTGCTGCTATCCACACCTTCACGCACTGCATCAGGAAGTGTATAGCTTCCGTCTAAACAGAACAAGATACTTCCAAAACCCTAAGGCCGTATAAATGCCGGGCCGAGCGTAACAGAGCTGTCGTCTCTCCTAACTCCCTTATAGTAACTAAATACGTAACACTATTCTTGAGCCGACGATTATCCCTATTTTATCAAGCTAGACCTAAGTATCCGACGTCATCGAACGCGTATATTCCCCTACTGTCGTTTATAGCCCATGCTCTTCTAAGATATCGGGCGGTAAGACCAGATACGAGCCCTCATGTCGCCAGAACCGGTTGCGAAGTAGCCACCTGTAGGACTAGGGGCCACGGAGATCACCGAGTTCTTATGCCCTTGAAGCATGAGCTGAGTAAACCCAGTTCGAGGGTCCCAGAACTGTACGCCTCGGTCCTTAGAGCCAGACATGACCCAATTAGCGTCAGGCGTGAGCGCCACGCTGAGTACGAAGTCCTAACCATGTGAGCAGGGAGAAGCATGGGGAAAGATTGGGAAACTTACTCGATGTCCCTCGAACGTTTTAACACACCTGCCCCCCTTGGGACCTGGATTTTGTACACCTCCTCTCGGAGTTGATAGCTCCCACATCTTGATCGTCTTGTCCAGACTTCCACTCACTAGATCCTTGCCATTAGGAGAGAACGCAACAGAGTAGACACTGTCTTTGTGGCCTTCCGGCCCTTCGAGCCGCTCCAAGAGGTATCCTTGATGAATGTCCCAAACGCGGACACTCTTATCAAGCGAACCCGCTGCAACATACTTCGTATCCGGGGAAATAGCAACCGTAGTAACACCGTCTTCAATAGAAAGGGTGAGCATATTCGTGCCTTGTTCAATATCCCAGAGTCTGACGGTCCTATCACCACTACCCGAAGCTATCGTTCGTCCATCCCGAGCGAAGTCTAATGAGTAGATATCTTGTTCATGACCAGCAAATGTGTTACGAATTGTACGAGCAGCAATATCCCAAACCTATCGTAATTAGCAAGGTACAAAAGGGTTTACAAGACTGAACTTACACGAATAAGCTTGTCCTCAGCACCTGTAGCCAGATACTTACCGTCCGGGCTGAAACACACACTTCGAATGTATAAATCTCCGGAAATATCAACATTCTCATCCTGGAGAACACACACTTTCTCGCCGGTAGCAACGTCGTAAATTTGGGCGGATCGATTGCAACCAGTTGCCACATATTTGCCGTCGTGACTAAACCTAACACAGCATACCACACTCTCATGATTTAACGTATGTACTAGATCAACGTCAAGCATACGGGGGACGTGCTGGTTGAAGATAACAAACCAATCGTCTCTCGTCTTCTTAACATGGGCTGGGAGACGTTCAACATCCAAGTCGCCCAAAGCATTATTGACCATCGGGCCGGGGTGGGGCGGTAGAGGCCTGTGGTCTGGGGTCGGATGATTCGCTACCTGTGGCGAGGCCCCGGGCCCAGGATAAGGCATCGGAGTATTAATTTGGGGAGTGGCAGGGCCGCCGGCAGGGGGCCTACCGATACCGCGCTTGCCCGGCCCGGGTGAAGCAGTACTCTGAGGAGCCGGTCCGGGGAAGCCATTCGGAGCTGGTCCTTGGTAAGGAGCCTGGAAAGGGGGCTGCACCGCCGGCGGGGGTGGAGGCGGAGGCGGACCTTGCAAACCAGGGGGTGGTTGTGTCATTTGATGCTGAGGCCCAGGAGGGGCCTGGTCTTGAGGGCTAGGCTGAGGTGGTAGACCACCGCCTTGACCTCCTTGGCCAGTCATGATCCCGCTAAAGAGATTGTTACCCATCCCGATCGAAGGAGGGGGAGGGCCCGCAGATGGACCGCCATGTTGAGGCGGACCGGGTATGGCGGGTTGGGGAGCACCACCTCGCGCGGCCTCAAGTTGGCGGCGAAGTAAGACCATTTCCTCTTCGTATCTATATATGAGAAGTCAGCAGGCTATGCTTAAGATTTGGAAGGCCACAGAACAGCTGCTTACTTTGCTTTGATATTAATATGTTGCTGTTCTAGCTGGTAAACTTTTTCGCGGATAAGACCAGCCTCCTGGACTTGTTGCTGGACTATTGGATGGTTAGTGATATGGTTGGTCTCTGTCAAATGCGAAGCAGAAAAGCGCGTCTCGTCGTGCGAATATGTACATGGTTATTGGTTTAAGACCAGATTCTTCTTGGCCAGTAAAATGTACTCTCATCTGATCTTCAGTGGCATTTTATTCATGAGCGCTCTTGTATATTTATTCTTCCAACTTACTTTGCTGTTCATAGCCTTCATTAATCCGCACTTGGTTATCAAACTCTGTGCGAATCTGCTCAAGGAGTTCGTTCAAACGCGCGGCGTTTTGCGGCAAGCCGCGGTGAGGATACATAGACATCGTGGGATGTGTAATCGTCGCGCGGAAGAGCTGATTCGAAATTTCGGTAAGAATTAAAATTAAACAAGGCTGAAGTCTTGCGATATCACGATTTTCCGAAGTGACGACGACGACGATAGAAACAGACGGAGAAGCTCGCAGATAATTCGATATCCTACGCAGGGTTCCTCTAGCCCCTATTCAAACTTAGCACAGCGAGAGATGCCCTTTCACACGACCCAATTGCAACGCGAAGGACTGGACGAAACTTTAGCAAGTCTCGTCAAGCAACAGTGGGCATAGTCGTGTGAAGGAACGCGAGGATCGAGAGTTGGCGGTCGAGAAAGGTAAGACGCGCAATCGTGTATTGGTGTCACTATTCAGCTGAATAACAACTACCTTGATAGATAGATGATCGTTGTTTTATGGCGATATTGATGACGCTAGAAATGAGGCGTTGGTGTTGAGAAAAGCAAGAGGAAAAAAAACAGTTTGAAAAAAAAAGGGAAGGGATGGTAAAAAAGAAGAGGAGACGAGACCCAAGGTTGGTAGGTAATACTCAGATTTGTTTGACCAGGGCTCGGGGGCTAGGCAAGAGCTGGGAACTAACTACATTATGACCTGTAGGCCAGTGAAGAGAAAGTAGGTACTTTCCTATGTACCTATGATGGCTGGGTGGGTTCGGGCGACGGATCCATGCTACTACATAACCTACAGTAGTATATGCATGCGCGGATTGTGAGGTTACAAGGGTGTAGGGCAAGCAAAAAGTGGTTAACTTCTTCTACATACATAGTACATATCTACAGTAGTACTTTAACACTAGGCAATACTCTTGCAGAGACCAATTCCATGTACATAACCCACTACGGTACTACATCGCAAGTTCCTTAAGGTTTCCTGCTTACATAGGTACATAGGTACTTATTTTCCTTTTTTCCTTTTTCTTTTTCGGCTTAACCCATCGACGGTAAACAGATTCTTACCTATTTTGGGACAGTCTTGTTTTTTTTTAAGCGGGCGCCGGGCTAAGGCTGCGTGCATTGTCAGTGGGGCCACGGGGGATCCATTGGCAAGCAAGAAAAGCAAAAGGAAAACCATGCCCCCTGGGTACGCGCCGCAAAAGTACCTAGGTATCTCACGTATCATGTACCTTGGACTATCTAGTAGTGTAGATACGTATCCCGGTACACACGCGGGCGCTCATATGGAAGTTTGTGGAAATCGCGATTTCACGGAGTATATGGGGCATGCAAGAGCTAAGCAGCTAAGCTACCTAACCTAGGTAAGTACGCAGATGGCACCCCCACTTGGCCAAGAGCTGGTCAGCGCTGTGGGTTAGGTAGGTACAATTGATACAATTAGAAACACCGGTAGCTAGGCAAATACATAGATACATGTACTATTCATGCGGATGATGGGGACGGACAAGCGTCGAATGTTAGCCAAGACACACCCTACTTTTTTAACATGCAATGCAGATGTACGAAGGCAACTTTGATCTTTTCTTTTCTTAAGAGATGTGTTACATCGTATCAGCGCCTCCTTTTTTTGGTGTTCGCGCTACGTGTCTACACAAGTACATAATCTGTAACCTTGCCAGACTTGCCAGACTTGCCACAACACACATTCAAGGTCACACAGAACGAGCGCAGACTACCGTCTATCGTGTATTGGGTACGTACTACCTAGGTACTTATTCCGAAGTTGGATGGCAGGGAAGCAATAGGGAGCGAGCCAGCAATAGATCCGGCTCGGGTAGGGAAGAATGTTGCGGAGGCATCTCGGTGTACAAACGACTGGAGTGAACCCAACTTACATACCTACATTTGAACCAAGTGTCTCTATACTTTGGAAGACGTTTCGGCTGTTTAGGCGTGACTATCTGTCCCCCACCCATTTCATATTATGTACCTGATCTAAAGTCAGAATTGCTGCAATGCTACCGTGACAGGTAGGCAGTGTTAAAAAGGAGATAGGGCCGTTGAGTTCAAGTTCATAAACATACCTAGGTCCTAGGCAGGTCCCTAACACACACTAGTTATTTACTTTTAACGGGTAGTTCGATAAGACTTCGGCTACCGCTTGCAAATTGTTGATCAACAACGTATCGAACAACCCCATATAATCAAACGAATAGCAGCTATACGCGAGGCAAAGGCCGAAATGTCAGCTTTTGGGTATTCGATAGGCTTACACGGAAACTATTACCCCGGGTAGTTATGCGCATATAGATGCAAGTGATGCTGTCGAGTCAGACGACTAGGCCAAGTTAGTATCTCAGCGTAATATTTATACTACGTGTAAATATTAAGTAGGTAGTTATTGATAGTTGCATCTAGTTTACGTATGACATTGCCACCTATATTTAGCACATGCTTTGAAACGAGATTTTCCCAGCATATCATTTTCGATATGCTACTCTTCATCGTTTATAAGCGATAGGCTCAATTTTCTTCTTCGTATCGGCAGCAATACCATTCTACTTGCTTATTAATGTCTGTATTATAATCAGGTATACATGGGTACCTAGGTAGATTACCAGCTTACAGATTTCATCTTGAACTAATGCAACATGAAGAGTGCCTTAAATGAAAGAAAACCCCGAGCCTTGCCGGTTCAATATTCCTTCCATCGGACCAATGGGCGTTGTCCCAATAGATACGTATCGGGGCACCTACAGATGAGATACAATCAGACGTTATCGCAGTTTCGGAGCTAAGCGGGGTGCACTAGCTCCAGTAACACGGCAGGGGCGCGCATAGCTAGTACCCGTCTCGGCTATCTCCAATAATAGGTAAGCTCGCCATCTCCACACTGGAACCGACCGTGAAACAAGGTTTTACCGGTTCATGACTCGCCTTGTCAAATGGGGGGGGAATTCGGTTCGGCAAAATGATTTGTAGGGAAATCTCGCCTCTTCGGGTAGAAAAAGCACGTACAGTCTCGTCGCTAGGAACGGATATGTATTAATGATCAGTGTGCCCTCGGAGGCATCTACTCATCCTACTTGAGCTCTATTTCTATTCCGCGCGCTACGGCCTGCATTATGACATAAATAAGTGTAACTCACGCTTGCCTATTTAATTATACTAGGTAGGTAGGTACCTATGTACCTATATACTATAAAAGCCCCCCGATGTAACTAATTGGCATAGGTATCGGCAGGAATACATAGGTAGGTACCTAAGTATCTATAAGAACAGCACTCCAATCATTTATTTTCACCGCTCTACGCCATCATATTATGACAGCTATTAGTGTTTATCAATTTACAAGTAGATATTTCTTATTATTTCATACAGCCTAAGCAATTGTTTGAGAATTTATATGCAAATATTATACAATAATGGTTGGCCACCAATAATAACTTGCTTGACGTTTCTAACTTTTCTTCTCTAGTATGGCTACATGAACTCTGATTGAAATTAATATCAGGATACGTAAGTTGTCGCCTTCCAAATTTCAATGTCGTCAGCCGTTTGCGCGTTTGCTAGAAGTCCGTAGTATATACTTGCGCACGTACACCGCAATATCGTCTGTACTATCAATATTAAACATAATGGGATGCATCATTTTTCAAAGCCCTTACCGGTGTAATTATCGTGTTAGAGGTACTTAGTTGTTTCTATTAGTGAGAGCTTAAACTTGCATCTTGCTACATCAAGGGCTTACTATCCATCAAACACTCTTAAGTGCGGTCAAAGAAATTATAAATCAGTGCGCGTATAAATCTCTATCACATATCAAATGATCCTCCTAGACTTACGCCAAACATGTACACATGTCCGTGGAATAGATACATACACAGCGCCGAGCAGATACAACTAGGCAAAGCGTAAGATATGCATCCCGGACGCTTTAACCCCAGATTGTCCACTTACATATACTTACCTACATACATACATACCTACTTACCTACCTATGTATCCAAACATGCAGAATATACCCAATCCTGATCGTGATGGCACTCACACGTATACCATATAGACTGTTTTCCCTATGCGAGGTGAGCCTGCATAGGTACGTTCCCGGACACCACATCCTGTATTATTCCTTGACGCTGGCCATGTCCTATGCATGCCAACCAACATTATATTCCTGCAGTGCTGAATGCCTTGCATATAATTCCGGGTGTGTGGCTGAGTTAATACATCTATTATATGCACCATATATGTATTGAGATATGCTTACAGCGTACGGGGTATTCCGTACTTAGTCTCCCCTACGCCACGTACGCACCCTCCCAGGCCGATGCGTAGTCTTGCGGCTATTGACATCTGTCGTGTTAACTTGGGGGGTTTTTCTTTCGGTTTTACTGACTTTCCCCGCCCCCAACCGATGACAAAGGTGTGCCACCTGGGGTCAGGAACGGTTCACATTCCTGAGTCAGCCGCCACATTGATCCCGGTACCGCATATACTGAGTGATATAGATCGATGGCCGAGAAATGAAATAGTGCTACCCTCAATCTCAACAATTTCCAGCAACTCTACCCCGATGGCTTGTGCCATACATCGGGCGTGGAGTTCCCATATATCCCTCATGGGAATGGTAGGATGACGCCCGTTGAGCCCTATACCCCCCTTAAGCTAATATATGACCATTTACTTCGTTCCGGTCAAATAGCGAAGGCTCCTATAACAAGACTCCGGATGGGCTTGTGTATGTGTAGCTTAGCCTAGAAATAACCCGTATTAGGAATATGGACGGTAGTCGCAGATTTGACATATGACAGATACCAGTCATGTTACTTTTCGTGCCTGGAAATGTTGGATTTAGGGTTGAGAAGCCTGTCCCCCATTGGAGGTGATGGGCATTTGGAGAATATCCCCTAATCCCCGGTTGGATATTGATTAATGAGAAGTTTATCCATAGCTAGCTCACACCTCGGGGTGGTCACTCGGACTTCCTAAAAAAGAAGCAATTGATACTATCGATATCTGTGCGTGATCGCTCAAGACTCAATAATAACCCTCATTCGCTCAAAGACACGGACGAAACGGCATTGTGCCAATTTGGATCGTCATTCACTAGCTTATGTCAAGCCTCATCCTTGAAATATCAGTACGAAAATAAAAGCGTCGGAACTTCGCTGTGACCTTGGAAGTTATTTCTGGGCTAGTATGGCGAGGACGCTGCTTCTTCAAGTCGAATATCGAGACTGGCATTTAAATGTGTATAGCTCAGCTCTCATTTACCAGACTCATAGCCAATATAGTTGGAAGTTAGGGTAGGAATCGATATTGAATTTCGTGAACGTATGTTTCAACAACTCATAGTCGTCAGTCAAACTATCGTACGACGGTCGAAGGCGACAAGGCTATCGATATTCAGAAATGGACCCGTGAAATTCCGCAGCTCGCTGGATTCGAAATGGTACGAGAGAGGTACGCGTACGTAAAGGGGCCTTGCCAAGAGAAAGGCACCAACTTCAGCTTCAGCCGCAGCAAACGAGCTGAAGTTGGGTTTTTCTGAACTACTTGATATTATTTATCGACTTGTAACCAACTGTCGTCTACTATGTAGATTCTTAAGTGTACGGATAAGGTCTTGTTATCGTTGCTATCGTGGTCATGATTGCATACTCCCTATTATTACATAACAATCTAATTTGATGTTTCGAATTTGGTTGAAACGACGCTAGTAGCTAACTGGCTAACTGGCTAACCTAAGCGTTTCATTGCGTCAAGTCTTCCGCAACTTTGGGGTTGATTTTACATCACTTTTTATTTTAACACTTAAAAAGGAGAAGCAAGAAGAAACATGACAAATATGAATTTATTTATTTTATTTGACATTAGCTATTCATTAACAAACATCTCAATGTTTAGTAGTTTGTATCTGCTGCCCGTGCGTCGCAACCCCAGAAAAGCTTCGCGTTAGGTCGTCGCGTTTCATATGCTCGTTAGAGGACGATACCGAGGAGATCCTCTCATCCTGTTTGGTCAATAAGGCGCTACCATGTAACATTTTGAAGCGTTCTGAGACGCCGATGCCGTAATACTCACGATGGGTTAATAGATTCCCTTCGTATTGCCAATCAATGGGGATCCTCCGCGTGCATCGAGAATCATTTCAGGGTCCCTGCTTTGAAGAGTAACTCCTAGCGACCTGGTCCATCGTAGATCTCCCCTGATTTTTGGACAGGGCTGTAAATTGATCTTCTTTTTATCAATGATTGCGTTTCTCGTTTTGATTTCTTCTTTTGTTTAAACATTTTTGCCTTCTGTCTGATGTAAAGTTATTCACATTCGTTTCTTCTCCGCACCAGGCGTGTGTTTCTATTATTATTATTATTGTTGTTATTATTATCGCGATTATTTTCATTATATCAACATGTCGAAACCATACCAGACAGTCGCTCTGGACGAAGAGCCTTTTCTTGCCAAGGAAGAAGGGGTAGTAGATGAAAGATGGACGGAGAATAGAGAGAAAGCATCTATACTAGACCGTCTATCAAGATTAAGCCCACACTGGGCTTGGTTATGCCACGCCGTTCTGTTATCCCTCTCTGTGACATTTTTCGCGTTATCATTCTGCTCCAAAGAGACCGAAATAACTGACGCGGACTATACGGCGAAATACTCTGCGTGGTGTATGTTCGATCGAGACTGTCTTTTTTGAATCGAGAATCTAACAAGATGAATAGCACCGGCTGCTAGCGCTGTAAAGTACGAGACGCAACACTTCGATTTACCTCCCTTTGCAGAGGGCCCCTTCGTTGGTATGGGTGATGACGTGGATGCAGCGTGGGATGGGATTTCAGCCAGTATGTCCTTAAAATATTGACCATGACTTGAAAGCCAACATTTGTCTAACGAAGAATTATAGTCGGCGACACGATGATATCTCGCGAAGAGATGATAAAACTGGGTCTAAATCCCGACACCTCCCTTGCTATCACTAACCCGAGGGATGGAAAACCGGGCTATCGGGTCGCCATCGAGGTGTTCCACCAATTACACTGCCTGAACCTACTACGACAAAACGTGTATAAAGAATACTACTCACCATTGGGAGGAGATACGTCTGATGCTCCCGAAGATTTGACGGGCCACCTTGATCACTGCATCGACGCGCTGCGGCAGTTTGTCATGTGTCAAGGCGACATCGGTGTCTTCAGCTTTCACTACCCGATGGGTGATGAAGACCCGTGGCCGAACTACAGCACGCCTCACACGTGCAGGAATTTCGACAGCATCCGACAATGGGCTGTCGACCACACAGTCCCGAGAGGACCTGACGAGCCGGAACACTAAAGATTTCTTATCCGGGCACTTCGTAGATCTGTATATACTATAATGGCAAACTGTCAAACGAGCGATTTTGTTTTCCCAAGATATTAGATATCAATGCAAAGATACCATTAAGACCGAGCGTCGGATATAAATTTGAATACTCTGTCCTATGATGTGAGACAACTGCCGTAAGCCGTAAATGAGCCACATCGTGTGAACATTGACACAGCTTTCGGGCGGCAGGATCACTTGTTTTATGAGGTCGAATTGAAGAGGGAGCCGTTATTTTGAAAAGCTCGCCCTGTACCTTGGCTGCCTCAATGTTGTATTGTAAATGTCATAGTAAGAAAATCGGAAGGATGTTGGCGATGGCAATCACAAAATAAGGGCCACTAAGATTTTCACGTGCGGATTGGTGGAGCAGTACGGAGGTACATAGGAATACGAATACGAAGGTGGATATGAGAAAAGCCGTTAGGGCATGATTAAAATTGGGGCATCTGCCATTTCCGTCTTATCAGATCGAAAGCGATGAGCTGATTTGCAGCGAGTTTATGCCAGTCTTACAGCCCAAAGAGGCTAACAGCCTATTACGTATGGCGAGACAGTGGAGAAGGTTAAGTTACCGCTACTCTATTCAGTATCCAGGGTTCTGGAGACTCGGAAGCTTGAGATTCCAGTGGTGTCATGCATTGAACGAATCAGAAGGCGAGTTGCATAGCGCATATTGACTCCTATTTCCTCCTTTTTGGACATATCAAATTTACTCTTCTGATATGACATATCTGAATTTTAACGTCCGGATGGGCCGATGCGAGTCGAAAGATGAAAGAAAGAAATGGTTCGACGATAAAAGGTATAATAGAAATTGAATAGAGAAATAAAAGCAGAGTGGTTCGCTCCTGGAAGTTGTTGGTTTTTTATTCCAAAGTGATTTACATACCTTCTTTATAGCACCAGAGTACATTCCTTGGTCTCATTTTTTGGGGAGGTGTGGTCTAAACTTGTTACCCCTTTTTATTGGCGGGCAAACTTTTATCGATTGTTGATTGTGACTCTACTAGTCAGGAACAAAGAAGAAGAGACCCACCTTTTTGCTGGCTCCGATTGAAGTCTATCTCTAAAATCCGAGCCCATTAAAAAAAAAAAAAAAAAAAAAAAAAAAAAAAAATCCCAATCCCCAATTGAGAATCGAGCCCATCCCCACGCCGCGATTCGCGAAATTGCATATCAAAGCCGACCCTAGACCGTGGGAAGGACCGATAAATTTCTCCCTTTTATTTGTTTCCGCCGCCCTCGATTTTGCGGTTCTTCCCTAATTCTTGCGCTTTCATCATTCGCATTCTCGATCGATTTATTTTCAAGATGGATGTCGTGCTTGAAATCGCGGATACCTTTGCGGGAGACTATCTTTACGCCAAGTTGCTTCCATTGCAGCCTGCCGCTCCCCATGGCCTTCAAGATGTCGCCGCCAATTCCACTCAAGCCTTATCGTCGTGGCAATTCAAGTCGGCCAACCCTTATTTCCAATTCGAGCCCAGTGAATATGCGTATATGAGCGCCTGGGATAGGGATAACCCATTTCGACAGGCTCTTTCTCTATTCTTGATTACATGGTTCGTCAACCTTTTCTTCGGCATTGGATTTGTCGTCTGTACCCAGTTAGCACTGACAATGGCGTTAGGATTTTTGGTTTCGTCCTATACTTCCTATTCTCGACCTTATCCTACATCTTCGTCTTCGACAAGAAGACATTCCACCACCCCAAGTATCTTAAGAATCAGATGTGGCTCGAGATTAAGCAGACCATGAACTCGATGCCGATTATGTCGGCCCTGACCGTCCCTTTCTGGCTTGCTGATGTTCGCGGTCTTACCAAATTATACGACACCCCCGACCAAGGGCCTGGCATGTGGTACGAAATCCTACAGTACCCCTTCTTCATCCTGTTCACCGACGCCTGCATCTACTTGATCCACCGTGGCCTACACCACCCATTGGTCTACAAGCACCTTCACAAGCCTCACCACAAGTGGATCATGCCCACCCCGTATGCTTCCTACGCTTTCCACCCCGTTGACGGCTGGTCGCAATCGCTCCCGTACCATATCTTCCCCATCCTGTTCCCGTTGAACAAGTTTGCCTCTGTCGCCTTCTTTGTCTTCGTCAACTTCTGGACTATCATGATCCACGATGGGGAGTACATGGCCAACAGCCCCGTTATCAATGGTGCTGCTTGCCACACAATGCACCACTTGTACTTCAACTACAACTACGGTCAGTACACCACCTTCTGGGACAGACTGGGCAGGAGCTACCGCAAGCCAGACGCCGATCTGTTCGAGAAGGAGAAGAAGATGGGCGAGGCGCAATGGAAAGCCCAGGTTAAGGAGATGGAGAAGATTGTTAAGGAGGTCGAGGGCGAAGATGACCGCAGTTACGACGCCGGAAAGGTCAAGAAGAACAACTAAGCTCTTCGAACGTTGCCAGAAGCAGCAATTCGTTTTCGTTGCACGAGAGCAAGTTATTGTATAATTTGTAATGACACTTTTGCCTTTGGATGTGGGCTGAACGACCGCGATGTTGTGCGAGGCGGAGATTTAATTAGTGCTGGTCGCACAGCAGAGGATTGTATATAATGGGCAGAATGCTGGGCCTCTAATGATGTGACGGCGTTCGGGATATCCAGAAAAAAAAGGGGGGTCGGAATTCTATCGTATTCCGACTTGAGACTCGAAGTCGAGCTGCAAGCCTCATAGATGGAAAGAAAGAGGCGACTCTCTCGTCCCGTCGTTACCTCGATAAAATAATGGACGGATCGACATACTACATATAATGACCTAAATAAACCTAATGTCTTCTACGAGTCTATTTTTAAGTTGCAGATGACGTTAAATGTACGTGGTGGAGGTTAAGATGCCTGGATGATGCTAGGAGAGTATGGCCGTTGCGGTAAGACTTCAATGTGACAGCAAAGACAGTATTTACGAGTATTTTCAAGATCCTATTCCGGGTAGTACTGCTTTGGTAGTTGTATCCTTTGTCCCACGACATTAAATGAAAACTACCATGGGATGAAAATAGATCGGTAGGACCAGGACTTTGTGAAGCGTAATGATCATCTGATGGCTCGTACGGGTTGCAACACATTAAGCTATCTTGGTAACTCGGGATACATGAAACTAGTTGGGATGCACACACAACGTCGGAGTGAGTTCGGATTCTAGGGGCCATACATTTACTTGCATGGCCCGGCTACTACTAATAAATGATCACATACGAATAGCAAATAAGCCCCATAGGAGCCAATATGAGTTGAGTAGACTTTCATAGACTTCAATATTGTATTGAAATAAGGAAATAGTGCTATGCTGCATATCTCGAACGATGTATTACCGTCCTTCGTAGTCGTACACCGCGACTACATGATAAAGTAATGTAAAAACGGATTCGATAATAGGACTCCTCCCCTTGCTTAAGAGTATACCCGGGGCGTACAATACTAACGGTATAGAGTGTAACAATGCTGGATATTGAGCCAAGGATAATGATAATTGCTCTTGTGACAAAAAGCGTTGCAACTCTTAGTAACGAATAATTCCACGCCCATAAACGCCGTTGCAGAAGGAAGGAAAATACGCGAACGCTCATCGCGATGAATATAGGTCGGTCCGTAGCCCCGTTCCACCTACCGTCCATCCATTCGTCCACCCCTAGCCCTAGTATCTTCGCTGGCAACCGACCAGTCCAAGACTCCCTACGATACTCTCACAAACCCATAGATATACACGCACCCATGTCTCTACACGGGCAGAGCGGACACGGCTATCGGAAACCTACGACCGTCCTTCTTACGAGAAACTGACAAACTTGGGGTCCTTTGGCCTTCCATCTGCAGCGATGCCGTTTGCGCTAAAGCGTTGCTCCATGTAGACCCTGCGCGCCTCGTCAAAGCGCATGCGCCTCTTCTTCATGATCGCAAGGATCTGGGATTTGGCTTCATCGTCGAGGCCTGCGCGGGCATCGCCTCCCTCTACATTTGCGCCTAGATCAAAAGTACTGCTCGACAGACCCGCTTCGATATCGCCTGCGAAAGAACCGGGGAGTCGCGAGTATAGGTGTGAATGCCCAGGGAGGATGTGCATCCAGTGGTTTCGCGTTACGTAGAGGATGGTGCCAGTGATGAGGACCAGGAAGGATAGAGAGTAGAGTAGGTACGGCATTTTTGCAGTATCGAAAAGGGGATCGATTTCGCGTGCGAGTTGGATATAAGTGGGATGGATCAGTAGACGAATCGAGCTCGGGCGCGAAAAGGTGGATAGTATGAGAGTCGATAGGTTGGATTTGAGGCAGCCGATAAGTGGTAGATTAGAAGAAAGCCACAGTTTCAAGATGTTAAAGATGTTTGGGCGGCTAATTCGAAGAAAACACAGAGGAAGAAGAAATGAGAAAAACGAAGAGAGTGAATGACGATTGTGATTGCGAAAAGGAAAGATGAGCTAGAAGAAAGTAAGCAAAGATATCGTGATCAAAGATTATGTGTGTAAGGCCATCGGAAGAGACGGTCTTTTTTTCGCAAAGTCGAAAGTAGTCCGAAGATGTTAGTGGAATGGGGAGAGTGGATCGTATGGTCCGGCCGACTTAACCGGAGTAGATTTTGGGACTGACGACACAATTGCAGCAGCCAGTTAAAGTTGAGGGGGTGCTGGAGGCGCAGACTCGACGAGACGTGTGGCTCGTGCATCTTACGTGTCCCCCGTATCTTATAAGTGGAGTAGGTTACATATTTAAAGTACCTGACTGATGATGTCAGCAAATACAAAGTACCTACAGATACGTACACGATACCTTATGTAAGAGGTAGATCTACAAATGTACCTTGCCTAGGTACCTACCTAGGTACGTAGCATGAAATTGTGGGTCCGGATCCGTATAGCTAGACGCTAATACAGATACGGCCAATTAAGCGACTCCCACACTTGCCCATTTGCGCCCGTGAACTTTTCGAAATCGTTGCAAGGTCGACAAGATAGAGCAGAACTCCGGTCCATTGAAACCTTCTTACTCCCGAAACCTCACGATTCCGATCCTCATAAAAAATGGCTACCCCTAACGTCTCCGCAGACCTCGTCTGGGAACTTGTCCGTAAGTTCTAGGCCTGAATTATCGAGCTCGATCAAGCTGGGTTGGGGTTTTGATGTGGTGGAGGCTGATATTTTGTCATTTGGGCGTATACAGGCAACAACAACTCCTACCTTGTCAAGCGCAAGGAGTTCGGCGGTGTCCAGTTCTCCCGGGACCCCCTTAACCTCACCAACGTCCACAGCCGCAAGGTAAGAAATTCTGCTACGATTTTGTGGAGGCTATGTTGTGACTTGCAAGTTTGACTAACACGAGACTAGCATGCCGGATTCGTGAACCCCAAGGTATGAACCTGACGATTATAATACGGCTCGACATATCAGCGAGACTCACAAGTGGAATAATAGGCTATCGGTATCCAGGCCGCGGAGAAGAACGGCGTCAAGGTCATCAGCAAGAAGGTGTCTGCTGCTCAGCAACCCGCTAAGTCCACCACCGAGATCACCCACAACGGCGGCCAGGCCACACGCAAGTCAGTTACTCCCGAATACATATGCTTCGATGGATAATAGAGCATCACCTTACTAACGTATGCGACTACACAGGCTCTACAAGATCGTTGCCAACCAGACTGCCAAGTCCGGCTACCGACCCGACCTCCGTGAGGCCGCCGTCTCCCGCGTCTCCGCTATCCGCCAGTCCCAGCGGGAACCCAAGCCCACCCCCGAGAAGAAGCCCCGTGGCGCCAAGGCCAAGAAGGCTGCTGCTCCCGAGTCGTAAGCTCGTCGTCGCACAATAGATAGGGAAGAGGGATGGAATAACTAGGTAATGACTGCAGAGATAAGGCCGGCCGGCAAATAAGGCATATGCATTTTTTGGTAGTCAATCCAAATTCCCAAGGCGTCTAAGGAAATCCTTCAACGAAAAATGCCTCCTTTTTTGTGTGATTTGAAACCTTTATCTCGCATGCTTCTTGTCGTATACGGTCTAGAGCAAAAGGAGCGAGACGAGGTAACTTCGGTCCAATGCGGTATGGCTATCCGGGCAATCCTACCTCAGTAGCCTTGGTGGCGCTCGGCGGAAGCGGTGTGCGCGGTAGCGAAACTGAGCTCTTAGGTATAGTATAGGTATAGTACATGCAAATATGGGTTGAGTTATTTAACGCCTACATCGTCCGTTACATACACGCCTGCCTTAGTAGGTAGGCATACCTACGTGTAATATGGAGGTGTATGTGGCTAAGGTAAGGTACCTTATCTTGGCAACTCAGTCAGGGAGTAAGCCGGAAGAAGCTTGCAACCTTTAAATGATGAGTCAGTAGATTGGTAAATTGGTAGATTGGTAGATTGGTAGATTGGTAGATTGTCCGTCGGCTGGGCATTTTCTCGTGAAGCCTTGGAAAGAATCCAAATCTCGTTAAAACTTGAATGAAATTTCGCTTTAGCCCGTCCGACCTTGCCCGATACCGAGGAGCGAACCTCGGGAAATGGTTATGGTGTAAACTGCCACAAGCAATATAGATAATTCCATTTCGGACAATAACCTCGGGTTAGAGGAAATAGAGATAGGCTAGTTAGCTTTCGTACTTGGGGACAAGAATACCGACGATGGGTCACCTTGATGGATCGTATTTGATGGATCATGAAAATGCTACTACATAGATGCCTTATAGGTAGTAAGATGGACCAAGTATTTTCGCAGTTAATTCACCAGGTTAGGTTAATATCATCGGACATAGCATTAAGCATCAGGTAGACCCTGGCCCATCAGCTATAACCTCATGGACCTGGGAAAATGTGCCCAGGGAAACAAACTTTCATGCATGTGGTTTTCAGCATGTGGTTTTTAGCATGTACCTTTCAGCATGTACCTAACCTAGGTTACTCCGGGCTGTTATACTGTTATACTGTTATACTGTTATACGGCGGAAGGGCCAAAAGAGTTACAAGCTCACCTGCCGGGAAAGAGATCACAAATGACCAATCAGGGAAAGAACATTGATTCGAATACCAAACTTGATTGGCTCGTGCAGGCGCGGGATTATGTGAATTCATTCCTTACTACAGAGGGGATAGTAGGCACGTAGAAAGAAAGGGTAGGCACGATGGGAGAGAATGGTGGGGTAGCGCCAAACAGCAACAAAGCTAAAGTGGATCTCTCCTCCCCTCTACGGTGATCCCTCTCTAATAATTCACGTTCCCTTTTGCCCCGCCTTCTTGCGTATCGACTCTCAACTTTCCCGATTTCATCATCCCGGAAGCCTTACGTTGAGGTACTTTAAAACCATATAAACAAGGGTGAGTTCTCTTTATATATACCTAGGTATATATTCAATCTCCTCTCTCTCTCTCTCTCTCTCTTTCTTCCTTCGAAACCCTTCGGACTTGACTTGATTTCATCCTGCCTGGAGCTGGAGCTGGAGAATTACTAACGTATAAACGGATCAGCTGTGTCTTAGTCTTTAAACCAATTTTACCCCACCTCAACCTACAAATCGCGACCATGGTTAAAGCTGGTATGAAGCTCAATGTCCGGACCCCCGAGTTGAAAGAGCATTGGTACTAACAAGCAATTAGTTGTTGCCGGAGCCTCTGGCGGTATTGGCCAGGTTGGTTACGATCCATCCTATGAAAAAAAAACTAATCCAAAAGGTCTCGAAGCTAATACGAAGCAGCCCCTTTCTCTCCTGCTCAAGCTCTCCCCCCTCGTTGACGAGCTTGCCCTCTACGATGTCGTGAACACCCCCGGCGTCGCCACCGATCTCTCCCACATCTCCTCGACTGCTGTGAGCACCCCCTCCCAACGTAACACATGGCAATAATGGTGAAACCTAACAGAACAAATAGAAAGTCACAGGCTACCTGCCCAAGGACGATGGCGGCAAGAAGGCCTTCAAGGATGCCGACATCATCGTCATCCCCGCCGGAATTCCCCGTGAGTATTTATAAATATTGCCTCAATCGGTGTAACATAATAGCTCATATAATCGCAGGCAAGCCCGGTATGACCCGTGACGACCTTTTCAACATCAACGCTGGAATCGTCAAGGGTCTGATCGAGATTGCTGCCGAGGTTGCCCCCAAGGCCTACATCCTTGTCATCTCCAACCCCGTCAATTCTACCGTCCCCATCGCCGCCGAAGTCCTAAAGGCCAAGGGTGTCTTCAACCCCCAACGACTATTCGGTGTCACCACCCTAGACATCGTCCGTGCCGAGACCTTCGTTGCCGAGATCGCTGGCAAGAAAACCGGCTCTGAACTAACCGTCCCTGTCGTCGGTGGTCACTCTGGAGAGACCATCGTCCCTCTCTTCAGCAAGGTCAGCCCTAGCGTGACCATCCCGGATGACAAGTACGACGCTCTTGTCAACCGTGTCCAGTTTGGTGGTGACGAGGTAGTCAAGGCCAAGGATGGTGCTGGTTCCGCCACGTTGTCTATGGCCTTCGCTGGATACCGGTAAGATCTACCTTCTCTTGAATTCTTGATAAATGAAAGCTAATATTGTTCTAGTTTCGCGGAGAAGGTGTTGAGGGCTGTCAAGGGCGAGAAGGGTCTCGTTGAGCCCAGCTTCGTTTACCTCAAGGGTATCCCTGGTGGTGAAGAGGTTGCCAAGGCCACTGGTCTAGAGTTCTTCTCCGTCCCTGTCGAACTCGGAGTAGGTGTTCGTTTAATTATATTGGTCGAATCGTGCTAACCATTACATAGCCCAACGGTGCCGAGAAGGCCTCCAACCCCCTCGCTGGTATCACCGAGAAGGAGAAGGCTCTGGTAGACGTCGCCATCCAGGGCCTAAAGACCAACATCGAGAAGGGCATCAGCTTCGCTCACAACCCCCCTCAAAAGTAATTACCCCCTTGATTTACCCCTGGATGATTTTGCCTCGCTCATGGAGCTTGGCACGGCTTCTATGTAATGTGTTTATCACATAAGCATCTTGCCCGCGGGTTTGGCATGTTTTATAGGAAAAGTCAAACCAGACAGTTTCTGCGATAATTGAGATCGAGTTAACTGATCTTTATTTTGGTTGCATAGGTTGTAAGCGTGCCGTAGTCGCCCCTGATTAGAGCCATCCCAATGTCTCTCCATCGTATCCAGTCAAGTTTCGTGTGTCAAGAATTATTGGAGAGAAGGAACCTCGTGGAATTAATGTCAGGGATAATAAGGGCTCGCCCAGAGAGGAGGGTTGTGTGCTTGCTAGGAATTTGGATGGGGTGGTAGGTATTTTCTGTTAGCGGAGTAGGACGGACGGGGTGGGAAGGGGATCAGGGGATCAGGGGATAAAGGGGGTGGGGGTATATATTAGGTACGGGGGTGGAAAACTCTGGTCCTTAGAAACATGGATTTTGTAGATATAAGTAACACCATACACCGGTAGCGCCGTTCCTTCTAAACGCTAGGTCTCATTCCTTGTCCTGTCCTGTCCTGTCCTTTCCATTGCCTTACGCCGCCGCGCCTAGTAAAATGAGCCCGCCAAAATCAGGTACTGTCGCGTAGTGGGTGGTAGATACGTAGCAGTCTAGTCTAATCTAACTCAAGCGCGTCAATTTAGGCTACGCTAGGTTGCTTGGGTGGAGTGAGGTGAAGTGGCGAGACTTCGCTATTGCTTCGCCGGCACGGTCTTGATCTGGAAGGCGGCGCCGGGAAGCTCGTTGGTCTCGGCTTGGACGGTGGCGGCTATGCCCATGGCGGCGAGGGCGCCGCGGATGATGCCGCAGGGGAACCAGAGGAACTGGGTGGTTTGTTAGCTTTGGATACTTGTAATCGCGATATATATATATATATTTATACGTATAGTTATACATATATACGACGAGAGACGAAAGGAAAAAAAAAAAGATAGCAACAAGTAGGAAGGGTAATATAGGGTGAGATGTAAGCGCAAACAACAACAACAACAACAAGAAGCAAAAGCACTCACGGGTTGCGCCCTAACGACGGCGTGACCGCCCGCGTCGGCGCTCATGCGGGAGAGGGGACGAAAGGCGTTGTCGGTGAGGACGTAGACGCCGCGGTGGTTAGTCTTTAGGTTGTCGACTTGTTTCTTGAAGACGAGCATCCAGAGGTCCTTGCAGATGAATTTTATGGCGTCGAGAGTATCGTTGAAGCGGGGGCGGTCGCGGGAGAAGCTGGGAGACGTTTTAGTCTTGAAGGCAGTAAGGGGGTAGATAGGTGAGCAGGTGGTAGAAGGAGAGAAACCTACCGCTCGACGAGCCCCAGGCCAACTCTATACCCCAACCCGTCCAGCCTGAAGAAAACCGCATCCCGCTCCTCGTCCTCGTCTAATTTACCCTGCGCCTCCCCGGCAACCGCGGCCCCGTCTTCCCCAGCGCTATCCGCAGCGGTGCCCGCGTCCGGCGCATCCAACTCGTTCGCCACACGGTACGCCATGGGCACCAGCTCGATCATCAGGAAGTCCAGACACGAGGTGCTGAGGAACGAGGCGCTTGGATCCGAGGCGTTGAAGGGCGGGAGGGGTTGGTCGAAGGAGGACATGGCGGGCTCGATTTCGTCAGGATTTATATAGGCGGGTTTTCTTGCTGTGGCGTTTTATTGTCTTTATTGGTTTGTTGGTGCTCCTATGTGGTCGCAATGGTGGTGGTATTCTCCTCCTTGGAATTATATCCTCCTACTCGTGGTATGTATAGGTGCGTATACGTCAACGTAGGCGTAGTCAGATGCGAATCCTGATCCTCGTAATATTCAAGACGATCCTCCGTAGCGCATTAACAATTCAATAGCATATATGCAATCTAATCGTCGTAGTAAGTGCTCTATACTCCAATATCCGCAAGGGGAGTTGTCGTAATCTCGTTATCCGACTCGTGGTACGTAGATGAATGGTTGTAGTTGTAGTTGTAGTTGTAGCAGCTGTAGCTTAGAGGCCCGAGGCTGAGAATAGTGGGACGGGCAGGGCTGAAAGCTGCTAAGTTTCCGACGTTAGCTGCGTCGCGTAGCAGTAAATTAGCGGTAGGTTCCTGCTTAGCGGACACTACCTGACCCATCCAAGACTGCTTATATGCATAAACTCTACATACTTATCAATTCAAGCACTTCGTACAAGGTATTAATTATCACACGACAATACGAAGCCCTATACAGATACGCAAACAAAACATCAAGAGGCAACTTGCATTTGTAACATTTCAATGCATTGGTTTTTGATTCTTCACTTCTCCATCATGTTACCGGTAAATACCACGCGACTCATCGACTTCAACCGCTTCGCTTTGGCCCTCTTGATAGCAACTCCAGCCGTGTATAGCCTCCTAAAGCAATAGGTATTTCCGTCCCTAACGCCGACGTGACTGTCTCTTCCCTACCCCTATCATTCCTGTACCTTGCTTGCACAAGGACACGTCCATATTCTATGTACAGAGAGAAGTAGGGACGGGCAGGCAATAAATAAAAGAAGGATAATAATACTAATAAGGCACCGCATCGAACTTTCGATAATGCCGAATTCCATGTCGCAATGATATGCTTTTCATGAACATATCGTAATATCTGCCGTCGCAAAAACAGCGCCCGCCCGCTTTGTACAAGTGCTAAGCCCCTAATGCTAGCCAACTCCCTAATCTCGCAGAAGCACCTCCGTCCGTTCTTTGATGAATTCCATCGTCTCATCTTGTAATAGATCCACTGGACCGCGCAACTTTCGCGAGCTGGATATATGTCCCTAATAAGCATTATATGCAGAAGGGAAGCTCAGGCCGTTAGTAGGTCCCAAGTTTTGACGCTTCGGAGGACGAACGATTGGCTCGTCATCCTCGTCGCTGCTGAGGGTAAGATCGATAACTTCTGTTGGCCGTTTGCTGCTCCCCGACCTTTGCGTATTCGGTGTCTCGCGAAGGCCGCCGTTAGGCGTTCCACCACCAGGCAAGGAACGATTCGGCGTGCTCAACGCATTCCTCACATTGCCCACAGACCCACCGGCGGCGCTGTTTCCGAAACCGTGCGTGTCGGAGAGAATTGATATATCGTCATCGTCTTCTATCTTGGTGTTGTTAGGAGGCCGAGATCGTGTTGGCTCTGGCTCTTCCGACTTTATTCTCCATTGGCCATCTGGTTCAATGGTAACTTGCTCGCATGAGTCTGGCGTGTTCTCCAAAACCTCCTGGACGTATTCGTCTATTGCTAGAGTCTCAAAGGGTGCAGATTTAGAGCAGACTGGACAGCTCCAGGTCGGGCCTTGTTCCTGGAGTTGCATAAATGAATTCGCGTCAAAACACTGGATATGGTTACATGTCATTCCTCGACAAGGGACTTTCAGTCTAGCGTAGCTAAGCGGGCACTTTAACGACAGGTTCTGGGAAGTTGCCACTACATCCGGGTCGTTGGCCTTTTTCGATACTAGAAACAAGTCAGTATACGATTTCACATCAGAGTCAACTCATATCGTACTCTCGCGAATTACCGAGTCTTTAGATATCTTCTTGGCCTTGATCCTCGTAACCAGCTCGTCGATTGGGTGTGTTTTGCAGACATACAAGGCAAGATAGAATTTCTGTTCATACGCCGTTAGCGTGAGATATAGAACGGATAGAGATACCACTTGGCCCCCAGGGTCCGGCTCACTTGAGTCCCTCTTGAGCCTTTAGGCTTCCGTACCTTAGTAGTCAGCGCATAGGTGAACTCGACTTTGTTCGTATAGTTGGTCTGCTTCAGTCTTAGAAAGGGTGTAATGTCAACCGGATGGGTTGATCCTGGTTTATTCTTGAGGCCTCGAAGATTGTGCTTCACGTCATCATCATTGACTTTAACTTCGGACTGGTGAGGAAACTGGATATCCTGCAGTCCCATACTTTCACTTCCGCAAAATACCATGAGCTTCGTGGATGAGTAGGTGGCGCAACGTGCGAGATCCGGGTACTCGCTAGCCTTTAGAGTAATGGTGATGGAATTTCGGTGGTTGTTCATGACTGAGACGGAATCGTCAGTCAAGTTAATAAGAGGGCTATCAAACGTGTTTATAGGAGCATCTTACCGGGACACGTGTGAAGTGGGCCTATCCTCTTTTCGATGGTATAAAAAGGAGTATTCTTGAATATAGTATCTGAGTGAGGTGGCCTAGAAGGGACGGGAAATCCAGCGCCACTCGTGGCAACACCGGCGCCGTTGCTATAGCCGTAACTCGGTTGGGGCATAGTGGGACCTGTTGGTTGGTATGAGCCATGATGGTTATAATAGGGATTGCGACCCTGAGGCTGTACGCCCAGACTGGACGGAGGAGCCATACTCTGTTGACCAGAGTTCCCCCCTCGTATATTTAATATCGTCTCGCGTATCGCGTTATAATTCGCAGGATCGGACTGGTAGTTTTCGTGAAGTGCTATAACGTACGTGTTAGTCAACGGCCGAATACGTCGTTTGGAGACACGAATAATAAAAATGGGGGGACCGCAGAGAGTAATATAAGTAGTAGAAGGAGAGGAAGAAGTAGAAGAAGTAGAAGAAGAAGATTAGGCAGAGGTGGAGGAAGTAATGGCAACAGGGATCGATACGACGAGAGTATGAAACTGTATATTGAGAGAGATAGAGGGAGAGGGTTCGCGACGGATGAGAACAATGAAGCTCTCATATCTTATTTGCTGCCTTGGGGACCAACTTGGACCACATTCTATGCCAACGTATTCGGAAATATCTTGAGACCACGCATCACCATTTCTTATAAAGCCTTGTGTAGGTAGGGAGGTAGAGAGGTGGGGAGGTAGGGCAGGTAGACGGGGAATATATCATCATCAACATCAACAACATCATCAA
The DNA here is from genome assembly GCA_025201765.1 of Daldinia sp. FL1419. NCBI lineage: Eukaryota > Fungi > Ascomycota > Sordariomycetes > Xylariales > Hypoxylaceae > Daldinia > Daldinia sp. FL1419. The sequence goes on from MU623340.1 coordinate 721,679, forward strand.
CATCACCATTATCATCATCCTCTTCTTCTTCTCCATCATCATCATCTCCTTCTTCCTCTCCTTCTTCCTCTTCCTCTGCCTCTTCCTCTTCGTCTTTTTTTTTTTTTTTCTTTACTAACCATTCTTGATGCGATTCTGTAAATCAGCCTTGACCCCACTTGTTCTCAATCCATGGGATGAACAGATGTGTTGTAACTGTTTATTAAGCAAAGTGGATATGATTCGCTCGAGGGATCGAGTATCGCTGTTATTTGACGACATGATTGCTACTTCTTTTTCTTTTTTCTAGCGTGCTACCGTCTAGCAAGGCAGTTAAGATGGTTAAGGCAGTCGCAGTCGCAGTTGCACGTTACCCAAACGAGCCGCCTCATGAGGAAGGCTCGAAGGCTCGAAATGTTGTGCTTTAGAGACGGAAGGATGTACTAAATCCGTACCAACTTTCGTACCAACTTTTTTTTTTCTTCGGGGTACTTCTTGTACCGAATAAGGTTCGCTATAAGGCTGGCCAAACCGTGTTCGACTTCCCCCGGGCCCCAGGTGCTAGGTGCCCCTATGTATGTATGTAGGTAGGTTATGCTAGTAGGTAATGCCGCGTATGCGTGAAGAGGTACCTAGCGTACTGCGATTTTCGATTTTTCTTACGCACGACAAATCGCGCCCGCGCCAGCAAAAAATAAAATAAAAAATAAAAAAAATAAAAAGGTCACGCCCCAAGTTACCCTAGTTCCAAGTTCAACACAAGTAACCCAGGTGTAACTCGGAGTTACCTATACCGTCTAAAGTTATCAAGTCGATATTGCTGTTATCGCTACCCCAAAGATTGTTAATTGCTATTCCAGCAACAAGCGAAATCGATGCGAAATCGGGTCGGGGTAAGGTTGGGTCTATTCGACAAAATAATGCAGAGTGAAATGTCAGCTTCAGCAGAAAGGTTTGGCAACAGGGAAAAAAAAAAGGGACGGGGCTTTTGGAGGTGCTTGCGACGTATTCGGAGGCTGATAACTAAGGTATCGCTTCCATTTATATTGAAAGAAAATTCACCGCCTACCGCATTAAGCATAGATAGGTGAGGTGACCTTAAGTACATGTTAAGCCTAGGTACATAATTCAGGTACTTTACCTAAAGTAATTATGTACATTAAGCAAGTCTTCTAAGTACATAGCGTACCTAAATGTAGTACACGCATCCCGCTACCCTTGTTAACCTTGTGCTGCCTGTGCTAGGTAGCTTTTGTCTTAGCGGGATCTACGGCAAGGCTTAATCTATCGCCCCACCGAGTTTACCAACTGTGTGGAGCATTCAAACCAGTCTAAATATTTTTTTTTTTTTTCCCTTTTCTATTCAATTGCTGAATTTGCCTTCGATAATACGGTTGTATAAGCTCAAATATCTACAGTACCAAGTATGCTCCCTCCCACAAGCGGTGATTCAACACTTTATACTAATTGATACCTGTAAAGTTTCCCAACCCCATTTCCAAAGAAGAAAAAAAATCTTGGTTAATCTACTACCAATCAATCCCAACTTTCGATACCGTCCTAGCCATGGCGAAAAGTTCCCGCTCCAGCACGCGCAAGGCCAACAACCAGCGCTTAAAGGCCAAAGTCTTTGGTCCCGTCGAAGCAGCCCGAGCTGAGCGTTTGTCTGCCAAGCTTATCGAATTAGCTGCGCAGCCCAAACCTCAGTCGGATGAGGCCGAAATGAAGATTGCGGACGGTGCTGAGGACGTTGTTAAGGAGGAAGACGCTGCCGCAACGGCAGATGCCGATAACAGTAAGCACCAATCGCGAACCGTATAACATATTCTATCATATCTAACATTGGCCTCGTAGCAATGGACGTCGATAGCGCTAAGCCCGCGTCGAGCAAACGTAGTGACAAGAAGCGCATCGAGAAGCGGAGGAAGACCAGCAAGATCGTTTTCCCCAAGTACGGCGACAAGAAGAAGACGAAGAAGCGCTAGATGCGACACATATCACGAGGACAAGCTCAAGGCGAATTGCATTGTTAGGCGTTTGGTTGCATTTGGTAGTACGTAGGTATATCTAGGTCTATACTTGATTCCCACAATGATACCCCTCCTGGAGATATCACGTTCTACCATTCTCACGATCCCCTGTCGATACAGGCGTTGCATTCGTAGCCGGTACCGTCATAGTGGGTATTGTAGCTGATATCGGAGCTGGAGGGGCCAGAGAAACCGGAGGAGCTAAGGAAGTTGCTTCCGTGCCTACATGTGGAATCGCCGGGGGCATGATAGGACCAAGACTAGATTTAGAAGCTGTAGCCAATGCGTTAACCTGGGCAAGTGGTGGAGCCAAACCTGAAGCCGGAGTTGAAGATGGAGTGGCTGGAGTGATTGGAGGGACTGAAACTTGAGTCTCTGTCGTAGGCGGATTTGGTGTAGCATTTACTGGAGATACTACATTCGTAATAGCAGCTGGTTCCTTTGGCTCAGTAGATACAACTGGCGTAACTGGTGTAGCCGGCGTAGTTGGCGTGACCGGGACAGTATTTTTGCTCGGCTCTAAGGCAGGGGCATCTTCCTTGGGTCCTTCAGGGGTATCTTTTTTCGTTTCCGGTCCCGGTGCATCTGGGTCCAAAAACCGAGCCGGCACTCCAGTCGCCGCATAAGATCCGCTGCCCATCCACGCACCCGCCAAGCGACTCCATCTATACTCACCACGCCATAGTTTCTGTATCTCCCGGAATGCATAAGCATTATAATACGGCAGTCCAGTCTTGGGATCTTTATAACGTGCCGGGTGATTGGTGATGACACAACGAGGGGTCGGCATCGGTTCTGTATGTCTTTAATGTCTGGAAATGAGATACGCCGCAATGGGAAACAACTTACTGCTTAGCTTTGCCATGTCTTTGCCGAACAGAATCTGGTTCTGTACGGCCTTCTCCTTTATGGCGTTCTCGTTGAAATTCTGTAGGATAATACAGTTTCGTGTGGCTTTACCATTAGCTGGAGGCGATGGCGGGGGTGGGGGAGGGGCTTCCTTTTCTTTATGTTGATATCCCCGGGCGTTAGCTCTGGAAGATTTAGCAGTACTGAGAGGAGTTTTAGGGGTATATCGAGCCGCTGGAGTAAATTTCTGTGTTGGTGTCCGCATAGGCGTTTGAACGGGGGTATGAGGTAGCGTTGAGGTGGATATAGAAGCAGGCGGAGTAGGCGCAGGCGTAGGTGTAGTCCTAGGCATGCGTACAGGAGACGGCGCAGGCTGTGTTAATGGTTGAATAGGGTGAGTTGGGGGGGCCGATAGGGGAGGAGGGCAAGCTCCCGCCTGAGGCATAGAAAGAGGCGATTGTCTTTGAGTCGTATTGGGGGGTGCGAGGACGGTTGAATGGTTGGTAGTATTAGGGGTAGAGTGATATCCCAATATCGGCATAGACAGACCACCCTGAGTAACTCCCGCTGGTGGAGCTAAGAAACTGTTGGAAGGAGGTTTCAGTTCCGGGGGTTTCATTAGTTGTGACGGCTGAGGGGGCGCGAATACACTAGTAGTGTAGATGCCCATTGCCGGAGGCCGCATACTAGGGGGCTTCATCTCCGGAGCTTTGGGTTCCTGAGGTTTGGGTAACGGTTCACCCGGACCCGTTGTCGGAGGCGGAGGCGGAGGTAGAAGTGGAGGTATTGTATCTTTGGGGGATGGGTCTGGCGCAACTAAAGGCACGTTAGAAACTACAGCTAGTGTTGTCTGAGCTGGAGACTCTTCACTTTCTAAGATAGGCTCTTTAGGGACTATAGGACTCGACGCTTTTCCATCTTTAGCTCCGTCTTCTTTCGTTTTTGGAATCTCAGTTGAAGCTGGCTGCGGTTCTTTATTTTCCACCTTGTCCACATTGGCTTGTCCAGAGTCTTTGGGTTTATCGTGTTCTTCTGTGTTCGAAGGATCCGGCTCTTCTTGACCCGCGACGGAAGCTCGTTTCTTCTTGGCTGGCTTTTCTTCGATGGTGACGATTTTACCAACGCGCTTTAACTTGCCATCAACCCATTCGCCAACCCCGCTCCAGAAAGTGACTACAGGACCATCAAGAGTGCGGTTATTTAAGGCCGCCAACTTGGCTCTCCGCTCTTCCTCCCGCTGCTTCTCAGCCTCTTCCCAACGGTTCAAGCTTTTTGAGTTTTTTTTTTCCACGATGGCAGCTTCGGCTAGCCTTTGAGCCTGTGTCATGGGGGGTTTCTTCAAAGCTTCCATCCTCTTAGCTTTCTTCTCCATAGCTTCGACTTGCTTAAGACGTTTCACTTCACGTTCTATCATCTGTTGATGCAGCTGCTCTTTGCTGAGCATCGTCGTCTCTCGTTTTGAAGCTCGTGTGGGCATGTCTGCTGGTGAAGGTAGCCAGCTTGTCCTTTCGGATTTCTTCTTGGGTCTCAGCTTCGGTTCGGGTGCGGTCGAGCTTCCTGAAGGTGTGGGCGCAATCTTGACTTTCTTGCGAAACTTCATGGGAATCGCTTCTTGTGCTTTTCGTTTTCTTGCCGCTTGTCTACTCTCGCGCGCTCGCTTTTCTAGCTCCTTCTCCCCCTCTAATTCGTCAGCGTTCTCTTGCGCATCCTCGTCATCCGATGACGAGTCCATCTGTACGTCAGAGCCGTCATCCTCAACATCGGTAAATCCTGCATCATCTTCATCTTCGGCAAAGAGGAGCTCAAGTTCATCGTCGGGTTCTTCAGCCGCTATCATAGATTTCATGCGGTTGCCGGCAGTTGATCGTTTTTCTCGGCCTGTCGCGAGCCATTCGATCTGTGGCGGGGACTCATTCTCGTCACCAGAGCCTTCGTCCCCGCTGCTCAGGTCCGTTTTGTCCAGGTCTAAATCATTGTCGCTTGTTTGCGCGTGTTGCTCATCCTCTCCGTCCGCCATTTTGGGGAGGCTTAATAGTTGACAATCCTGATGCCAGGTTTACTATCTACACATAATATACCATGTCTTTTCGCATCTCGCAGCCGACTTCGTTAAAGATTCGTCGTGCAAACGTCGTGTTAATTGTCGTAAAATGAGGCGTTAAATCGGTGCTACCAAACGTGGAAATTTAGAAATTATGTATGTACATAGAAGAAATATGGTAGAAGGTAAAAGGTAAAAAATAGAATCATTCGCGTCCTTACCTTTTTTTTTATTACAGGGATCCCTCTCACCATTAGGACGTCATGATCGTTTAAGTTGCTTGGTGTTATGTAATTTACTAGCGGGGTTTATACAGCAACTCGGTATTAGAATATACCCCTATATCAAATATCCCTTTAGGTACGAGGTAACTGAAGACTTCACTTCCTGATATCAACTCGTTTATAATATGATGATATTCTTCTCTACAGTATACTATCCTAATGTTCTTAAGATAATCGTAAACATATCTTTCTTACCGTCATCAGGCCAACCATAGCATCACCCCGTACTGGTTTATAAATAGTTCCGCCACTCTCCAAGCCATTCTCCCATCATATGAAGCGTAGCGTCGACTCCTCATGTGCCATATCCATGATCTTCCCGATAGATAGATCCTATTATCTTCCCACTAAAAGCGAAGTTAGTTCTAGTCGTAATCAAAAGAGTCTCCTCCGAACACGCCGGGAAGCTTCATCACCGGAGCAGTCACCCCGTTCCCAGTTACACGTTGGTGTAGAGGTCGAATTTAATGGCGGCGTGACCCGAACTGTACCGCCTTTTTCTATACCGATGACTGCTTTGATTCCGGTAGGACTGGCGCTAGTAGACCAGCTTCGAGGAGTCGTGATATCCGGAGACTCGATGGGGTCCTTGAGTGCTATACACATTTACCAATAATCAGTACATTTAAGTCAACTCTAATTATAGGGGCATACCAAATGTTTGCGTATTATTCCTAGTAACATTAGACTCTCTATAAAAATATCAGCAGCGAATCTCGGGTAGATAATATTAAGATAGAGGGGTTAACTAACGGCGTATCTTGTTTGGAGGACGGTTTATCAGAGTATATTGGGAATGAGCAACCATCCGAAGGGTTTAACATGATCATAAAATAGCGTTCTCCTCTCGCCACTCTCGATTCACAGGATCCAGACGTAAAGGAGGTTTCTACCATCTTACAACTGCTTGGTCGATTGCCACGTTGGTTGAAACACGACGTCCGGGAGAGAACTGTTTAATGCGTCAATTGGCATTCTCTCCATAAATCAAATGTTATGATAAGTATACCTCTCTTCGTTGTATGACAATCCAGGAGATGTGAACAAGTTGACAGACAGTGAAAATAGATACGAATAGACGTTTCCGGAAGCCACCCTGTGTTGGGATTCCACTGAGCTACAAGTGTACCCGAGTCATCATCTTCCTTAACCGTGAACCGTAGATCCTGTTTGACCTGGGTGTGCTCCAAGATTCTCTGGTCACCCTGGTTAATCGCCTGTTGTCGATACCAGTATCTGGAGCGACCATCTTCTCGAAAAAGCATCAACGGTACTTGGTTAACAGCGTCCGTAAAGAGGTGCCTGGTAATATTGAACAATAAAGATGCCTCTGTGATTTTGGTGGAAATCCCTAGCTCATCCTTCGCCCCCTTTATCGTCAACCACTTCCCGTGCACCTTAAATAGGTTCTGCGAGTACGAGTAGAACGAATCCAACCCCACGCTTCCAGCCTTAACGAATATCACATCCGCACTGGCCGTTTGGGTGCATGAACCAAGGCTGGCCCTGATTAGTTGGGCAACGGACTTTGCGAACCCTGTTTCCGGAATGTCAATAACTTCGCCTTCTGAGAATCGATTCGTTGCCTCTTCTTCCGCCGTTCTAAATCCGCAGCTCTTTAGGATTGTCCAGTAGGACTCGCTGATCTCTAGAGGCTTGCGACCCAGACCGTAGACAATCTCGTCAAACCGTGTGTTCTATGTCATGTAAGCAAGTGCACCTTTCCGATTAAATAAGAAGAAGAGTAATACATGCCTGAATTCTCTCCTTGGCTGAATAGAGCCACCTATCTTTGAACTCTTCAAGGAGGTAAGTCTTGATATGGCTCGTCATGTCTGAAGTAACATGATACTCTGCCTGAGACACGTCTGCGTATTCTGGTTGATCAGAATTGAGGAGTTCGTGGAATTTCTCGACTAGGTTGCTTTGAAGACGGAAGGCCGAGCCCCAAATGTCTAGGATAGCCGTCGACTCATACCAGGCATCGGCTACGAACACTTTCTCTCGATTTACGACTCCATCTGCGAAATTATATCCGTATCGCAGCTTTTTTCCAGTGATACTAGCAGATTCATCATTATTGAACTCTTTCAGTAGCAGACCCTTTAAGTAGATGCTTCCGCAAAATCGATCGTCGAGAATCAAGTCACCCTTTCCCGTCCTCACGATCTCGCCCGTACTAAAACTCTGTAAGAAAAGCGCTGACTTGGTCCAACGTTTGAACTGCCTTTTGCTGACCTGATTCTTTACCATCCTCGGGCCTCTATTCCTATCCCAACCAATGCCCTCGCCGCCGATGAAAAATTGGACATCTTCTTCGGGTGAAACTGTGATCGGGATACGGGCATTTTTCACATCATTCGATGTTTGGGTATGGACCTTTTCGATTTCGTCACGTCTCATCGGAGTAATTTTCGCAGTAAGTCGCTGCCGACCAGTAAAGTCGAATATCCAAGAGCACCCTCCAGAGTAACATCGAACTGCGTGGTTCTGGGGTCGTCTTAGAAGAACTAGAAGAGCAATTTTGAGGCCCTCTCCACGTTCTCCCGCCTGCCTCGTGTCACCCTGCTTGCTGATTACTCCCATATCAAGGTGCCAGGGCTGAAGTGTGGCATTTCGATTCACAACCTCCACCGTACCAACCTCGCCCCTCCTGAACCACCTGATATATCCAAGGCACTCCGATATTTCAGTCTTCCTCTTCTTAGAATGTCTGGCACCGAAAGCTACATATACAATTGTATCAATTTCTTCCTTGCGTATAACTCGAAAGCTATCTTCAGCGATCCCGAAAGATTTAACGATTCCATCTCTCCTGTATATGCAGCGGTTAGCTAGGATAACATGAAGCTAGAGGCATAGAAGACATCGATCTACCAGTTCTGTAAAAGCTCGCGAAATGCTTCTGCAGGACCCCAGTGAGGAGCATAAATAGAAATAATGGGTACTTTTATTGACGTTCCCCGGTAGACGGATTTGAATGTGGTCCTATAGGGCTCATCGAAAGTATTAGGTTCGTCGAAAGTATCAGACTCATCAAGAGAATCAGACCCGTCATCTCCCGAGAGGCTGTAGGACTTCGGGGGAACCTCCGGTGGCGGCGGTGCGGAAGCCATGTCGTAGTCTTCTGTATGCGAGAGCAGTCAGGGTAACCAATTCTTCACGATGAACTTACGAAGCACTCATAACAGGTGTAGTATCTGCACCTAAAGAAGGCAGCGGATCGGTAGAGTTTAAACTCAAGTAGAATGGGAGGCTGAGATGTCTAAACTTTGCTGTTTGCATTTTCTTCCAAGTTCTGTGGTAGTATGAGTAACAATACACTCACACGCGCACACGTCTAAACTGATGCGTATCCCCAATCATACTTTTCCATGTACAGGACTTATAAAACAACGTTGGCAACTTTCAATTGACCCCTTTATTAACAAAGCTCCTTTACTTGTATTGGGTAGATCGATCTCCCAGTTTAGTTTATATGACTCCGTAGGCTACTTTACGTCTAGTTCAATGTGTTATATGTGCAATCTTTATACTAAGACTGATTTGAGCTTTGATGCTTGACAATATTATACTCAATTAAGAGTTTCTTCTATATAATTTAGAAACCCTGATTGCTAAGGATGTGGTAAACATGCTCATGGATGCATGCAAAGAGGAGAAGTAGGTAGGTATCAACAGCAAGATGTTAGTAACCTTGTTAATAAAGAAGCCAGACTGAAAAACTGGATAAATTACATTATGGAGAATAATACTTATTATAGCTAGGTACTCTTACTGAAAGTCGAAATCGTTATCTTCTAACTACTAGTAAGTCAGTTGAGAGCCTCATATAATCAACCATCTCATATTTCATCAATTCATGACTCAACACCAACGTTTAAACGTTTATCACGTATTAAAACGGTCATAATTAGAGCCGTCTCTTAATTAGTATAGTGCTTCGAAACAAGATAGTGAGTACATGTATGTATAGTTCTAAGAAGTAGGCTTTACCTACCTCTTATCAACCCTAGTGAAACCCAGAGACTAATAATTCGCAACATCATCACGAAGAGGAATAACCAGGCAAAGCCTAACTAGCGCTTCTCAAATAGTAAGTTGGAATGACATGCTTTATTCCTTACTAGCTTATCGCTGACATCTGCCGAAGAGTGACGCCACATAAATAAGCCCCTATCTCCTGACTCGTCTCGTCGTAAAAAGTCGTGCCCTAGGGGTAGCCAACTAGGTTAACTACCTACCTAGGCATGGATATCAAGTATGTAATATACATGATAAGGCCTCTAATAGGAAGAAACTAGATACCATTGTCATGTCGGTAATAGCCACGCCCTTCGTAACCGAGGAGTAGGCATTCCCTCATGGACATCTTCGTATCTTACTTAGACTAAGATAGGGAGGGGCGTATGACCAGCAGAAACCCGCTTCTTCCGCAACGACTGCACACAAATGCACAACACCACGGACGATAGAGCAAAAGTCATCACGGAGCGATCTACATCTACCCGCCCTCCCGCGCAACAAAAATAACCCAAACCTAAACCCAACCCCACGGCGTCCGCTCCCCTAGCCAGAGCACTAAACAATACTAGAATCCCGCACCCGTCCCCCCTCTCGGCACCCTCGGCATCTTCGGAGTTTACCTTACGTACTCACGCCGGACTCTTCTCGGTCCACATTCGTCATAGAGAAGAGCCAGAGCAAACTTTCCCGCTCCCGCCCCCCTCCGTATCTACTAAGCGGCACCCCTCGGCCTTGGCTTGGGTAGGTAGTGTAGCGTAGCGCAGTACTAAAAAAAGAAACTCGGAAAAAAAAATAATAAAAAAAATAAATGAATAACTGCTTGAAGAAGAAAAAGAAAAAAGAAAAAAAGAAAAAAAAAGATTGGAAGCCGAAATGCGGATCGGAGAAAATCGAAATCGTCGATGACTATTGCACATGCATGTCGTAGACAAAACCTGACCAACCGTAGAAAAAAACAAAGGGACAAATCCAAGCTGCCGGAGACAACCACGTGGAGAAAGCTGAGCCTCTTGCATTACGTGTCTATGTGTTGTGTGTGCATATAGACTCTATGTAATATGTTTATTAGTCTATGCATCATACATCATACTATCATACCATTGTATAATATCATAAAAATAGTCTGATAATGAAATTTTTAATTTTTCCTTATCCACCCTACCGGCTCTCAGGAAACTTTTACTCGATACTTTCATTCGATACTTTAGCTCGATACTTTCGCTCGATACCTACTATGTACTACGACACTTGTTAAGCTCCGCTAGCGTGGGATCGCGATCAAGCTTACAAGATGATGTACTGTATTGTATATATTTTATGATTGATTGCGCAATTACAACCCTATCTAATGTAGTATAGTAGCCCGAGGAACCACCATGAACCCTACGTCACCTTTTATCAACTGTCGTCGTACAGTCCCCAGTCGCACAACCCGACTTCTCGTTCTACTCATTATCCACCCCCCTGAAATAGCGAGAAATGAACTGGTATATACCGGATCCGGAAAATGCCATCATGCCAATAATGCTAATCGTATCCAAAACAAAAAAAAATAAAATAAAATTTGTACGCCCTGGCTGCACCCCGGCTAAGTTGTCGTTCCAAATACAAAAATAGCAAAACTAGGTACGCCAGGGGTAAAAACATGGAGATGCCCTTTGACAAATACGCCAGTCCTGTTCCCATGCCGCCATTTTTCTTTTTAATGCAAGATCCGTTCCTACTGTATGCAAAACTTGTATCAGTACGGTAGGTCGTACCTGATACCCCAAAAGATTACTATGAACATATGAAAGAATAAGGAATTAAAATGTGAAGAATCGCCGACATGGACTTCTATGTATATCCGAGAGCGTGGGGCCCCATAAAAGCCGGCACGTCCGGCAACGTCGGGAGTCTGGGGGTATCGAAATCGGGCACGGATCTCTCCGCGAGCCCCAGATAGAAAAACCTTTCTTGGCAGCACCTAGAGCAAATTATTTCGTAAAGCGTCCATGTTAGAGAAATGTCCTTGCCGCTTTTCCCCATTGTAGCTGGGGGACCTTGAGAAACAAATCCTAATCGGGAGATTCGGGTGTATTGATGTGACCGTTGCGTGGTTGGTTGTAAAATGACAAGGTGTAATATCGAAGTCGTGGGGGAGTCGTATGTATTCTTATCTCCTTGCTTGAATTTGTATCTGGGAACCACCCCGCATTCGGTCGATGTAACCAGGCCGGAGGTCTCGACATAACTGCAATGGAGCTGACTCCCCACGCCAATGCATTGAGCTGACCTACCGAGTGTGATAAAATCGGGCGATGCGTATGGGAAAAAAAACTCTCCGAAGCTCACGTCAGCACTGCGGTGGGCCAGAACTCGTTTTTAGACCGTCCGCTCAGCGACTAACTATCGGTGTAACTAACTCGATACTCTTGGGTCTCGAGTAGGCGCCCGGTTTTCTGGAGGGCAATGGTCGGTCCGTCATTCCACCTTGAGGGAATCCATAGCCCGTAACTGCATAGCCGTTATCGTAAGTTGACGAGTAAAAATTATTGGTCGATTTCGTATACGACGTACTGGGGCTGGTAACAGCGCTGCGTGTAAACGGCCAAACTGCATTACCCGATATTGGTGAAGTCGGGCTCACCGGCCGTATGCTTAATGACCTCAGGGCTGAAACGGCATTGGTGTATTGGCCAGTTGTTGGTGTTGTGGGAGGTGACCAACGAGACGGTGAGGCGCGTGGGATGATGTCTCGGGGTTCCGAGTTTCCAACCGAGTAATACGGTAGATTGGTACCGAAGCCGTCTTGTCCCTTAGATGGGTGGCGCGATAATGATACTCTTACGCTCGCATTTTGGTCACGCTCTCGGCATCTGGTCTAGACGTCAGTAATGGGAATTATCTATTGGTCAGGTCAAAAGTGGCTTACGCTTCGGAGCAATATAAAAACTTCTCATCTTGTGGGGTGAATTGCTTTTCGCAGGTCATGCTGTAGATTCAAGACAGGTTAGTAAATTGTCTACAAAATAGTTTCGTGGGATGCAGGAACAGTTGGGTTGGTTACACAAGACACCCCCGGCGATGATCACCCGCATGGCTTGATCGAGTGGTGACGCAGCCCACGCAGATTGCCTGAAGTGGCATAAGTGTTGCGCAGAACAAGAGAAAAAGGGAACCCGATCTCACCCTTCCCAGGTGCAAAATGACGTTAGGTAGAACATCAAGGATACAACATGGACGGCGAGCCTCGCAGCAGCATCGAGATCAAGGGAACCCCGTAGAGTAAAATCGTACGAAATAAACCAAGAAAACAAGAAAAAAAAATACGCACCAAAATTGAGGGAAGCTCTCTCGCTCATCTTCAAACCAACGTTCTTCTTCCCATTCCCTTTCTCGGTCCCTCGGGTTTTTACCTAGCTTTTGCACTATCTGTGGTGTTGACTTCCTAGTCAGCGTCTGCGGGCGCCTAGGCTTCGAGACATCCGAAGTTGTGACCGCCTTGCGAACATCAGTCGTAGAGCTATTGGTCGAAGCATGACCGGATTTGCGACGACTGTGGTGCATTGGAACTATGTAATTGGCCCTGGCAACAAGCCTAGGCCAAAACCAACTGTTCGAGAGAGCAACAGAAGATTGCTTGCTAGATGGCTAGCTTAGTAGGGAAACCCTTTCTAATATATTAGAGAGGGGTTGAAAGGTGGGGAGATCCCGCGATAGTTTTTGGCGATTTTTTGAAAGTTGTATCGAAGTTGTCTTGTGAATTTCCAGATTATAGCACTTCCAATTAATGGAACAGACCACCGAGGGGGGGGGAGGCGAATTAATGTGTTTTTAATCTCTCGTTGTTCTTAGAGCTGAATTGATAGATAAGGTGAAAGAACCAAAACGGCATGAGGTACTAATATTATCTTCTAAGACCGGGATGCCAAGTTTGGCAGGAAAAAAGAACCGGGGAGCAGCAGACAAAACGGGGATAAGCAATATATTGCGTGCTCGGCTTCAAAGGGCAATAGAACACGGAATGACGGCGTCGACGAGCGAATTGTGGCTCAGTCACGTTTATGCGCGTCTTTCCCAATTGCTCCCTTTGCACTCTTTGATCAAATGTGATGATAACTTCGCCTGTGACTTGTGAACGAAGAAAGCTCGTAATAAGTGTGGTACGTTAGAGGCAATATAAGTCTTGGTGGTGTAACATGTACCAGGATAAGTCAAGTTTGTTGGCGGCGTTTATTAGTTGTGTAAGTCGGACTTTTCGGATATGTCTTGGGGCACAGAAAAACAAAATTGCTAGTATGTGCAGGTAACAATTGTAACAATTGAATGTTCAAGATACTCAAGTACTATGAAGGCTCAAGTTTCTCAAGATATAGATATTATGGTAATATGATATTGAAAGATGTTATGCTAGAGGAGGAGACCACAGCTGAATTTTGGTCGAAGAATTAAATAGGAACTTCGAAGCTTGGAAGTTTTTTTTGAAGATTTGAGAAAGAGACAAGAGGCGGGATGCAGTGGATGATATATTCTAACACCCTTGAAATTGTTTCGTACCATACCTCTTTTTTCACTCCTTGGTCTGGCTGACACTGTACATGGCTGCAACATAGTTTTGGCAGGTAAGGTAAGGTACCGCATGTATCTGCTAGGGTTATGTATGTTCTTGTCTGGATGACTTTTTTTCTTCTCTTTTTTTTAATGGAGGAAGGGTACATTGGGACCTGGGCTTTACTGGGCATTGGCTGGTGGTAGACCGGGTACAAGATAATAGTGTACGTACAGATGATTAGGTACATGCAGATAGAGGTACAAATGGTACAGATGATACAGGAATACAGATGTGTGTGCACAATAATCAACCAACTATGACTCTTTCTCTTATTCGCCCTTCCCCTTTTAACTTTGCAAGTGGTTGTGTGCGTGCTTTCATTGGTTATCAAGTGCTCATAATGCCGAAAGCGGAGATGCGACCCAAGACTGGGGGTTTGAGCCAATTGTGTGTGACTACTACATTGTCTTGGACTATCACGACAGAGCTTCTATTAGCGCCTAGCCCTTTTAGACTCTTAAGTTGGGACAGGTGAACGAAGACTCATTGAATATGGGGTCAGGAGAGAAAAAAAAAAGACGAGAAAATTTTTTATTCTTCCCCTTGCAAGGTCGAGTTGACTATTAACAATTAACTCTGCCTTACCGAAACACACTACCAAAACTGGCCAATTCTTTAGTATTAATGCGTTTGACAGGCTAATTCATTTTAAGTAACGCTCTTGAGTTACCCGAGCGGTCCAGCATTAGATACTTACATATAATACCTATTTGCTTGCCCTACATATCACATACATATATCAGGCATGTACGTTACCTTAGGTACGTGCATAAATAACAAATAGATACTGTAGCTAATTACTGTAGCTTTAGGTGTTCAAGTTATTTATTGCATAGCCTTTTTTTTAGTAAGTCTCAACACCATGGCAAGAAACAAACGGATAGCGACGTAGAACAAGATACTGGAACATAACGAACATGCAATGGAACATCCACAGCAGGGATGATGATGTAGCAGGATGGATTGCTTGGCGTTGTAAGAGTTATACGTAGGTATATACGTAGGTCTATAGGGTATATACACCTTGATAAAACCTTCGAGAGTTCCTATATGCAGGTTTATATTGGGCGGTTTAGATTGATTAGAATCTTTTAGAACTTGGAAGGAGTTCACGGCAGGGGTTAAGATGGCTCGGGATTCCAACATGCACTCCCGTTGTACATTGCCATTCGCACATTCGCACATTCGCACACTGGCCCCGACTTCTATACTTACATGATACCTTCCACCTTCCATGACCTCCGTACGTCTCTACGATGTAGGTAGGTACCTACGCACGAAAGGTACATACTACATATCATGTAGTATAAATAATGCAAGCAACATAAGCTCCGCTGCGGTTCGCGGGACGAGGGATACCACCTACATAAGGCACCCGTACATGCGGGATTGGCCACTTAAAAAGCCACTTATACATTGTGGGTGATCGTTATGCACATCGCAAAGTTTCCCGACGGACGACGGGTTATTTACGATATTTTGCCAAACTAAAACATTTTAACCTAATCTTTTGTGTTGTCCAATATTCTCGTCCAATAGTAATTGAATCCGTTTATATTTTTCTACCATGTACACTACATATGCTCTATATATGCTACAGTTTTATTGTCGTCGTTGTAAACGTTTGTTGCGCCATCCAGGTGTCTCCGTGAGATGTATGTCTGCCCATCCAGGTTGACGATTTATCGAAGAATCATCTCTCCATCCTCTCCATATTTCGGCGCAATTTGTCCCACAATTGCTCATAGAGATTGTATAATGCCTGTACAATGCGGTGAACAGAAACAAAAGGATCTAGGGAGAAGGGAAAAAAGGACAAAAAAACTTTATATGGATTCGGCGAAATTCATCCATCAGATGTCGCGATTAGGTGCTACGTAAGGATGGATAAGTTGGTCAGTCTATGGCCTACGCCATAGGCTACAAATCCAAGGTACGCATTACTTGGGTCCCTCTAGAGTCTATTCAAACACGGTTGCGGATCAGATAAAGGATTGGTCGGTATTCAATCAGGCACTGTGCCTACGTACCTAACTTAACCTAATCCCCATCCCCATTCCTATCCTAGCGTACGATACGATACACGCACTACACTCTTTACGCTCTTTACGCTCTTGTGTAGGTATGCGTAGGTCGGTATCTATTTTAGTACTTCCGTGATGGATGCAACTCAATCCGAGCCTCGAATTGGCTACCTACCTATGTTCGAAATCCCACACATTGCACATATGTAAATAAAATAAGATAAAAACAGGTAGCCATAACCTACATATAAGCTTCAATGGTTGTGAGTTGGAATTAGCCATGGGATTAATAAGAAAAATTATAGGTTTAGCACGAGGAATAGTTATGACGACCTTGTTTCAAAACCAACTCACCTCATCCATCGTCTCAAGCACGTTTTTTTAGTCCTCTACTTGAAAATTATTGGGTGGATTCGCACGTGTTTGAGTTCGTCGATTTCCAGAGGCACAAATCGTCCCGGGACCCATGAAACTTGCTCTTTCTAGGCTCGAGCCCGGTTTAAACTCTGCCCTGGCAGCCTTTGGGCTAGCACCCGAAAGTGTGCTTTAGGTGTGGGCTGTATGTAAGCTATTAGGGTACTGTATTGTACTGTACTCGCGTCGTATCAGACTAGTCCCACCACCGCGGCATTCCCCCGTTAGGAGCTAAGTTTTAAGTACATACGTTAACGTCCCAACGTCCTACCGTCCTACCGTCCCGCAAGGTAAGGAATAGTAAGGAGGTAAGGAGGTGCAAACTGTTGCAAATGCGGTTTAACGGTAGCCAAGGCAAGTAGGAACAATATAGTTTTGACTAGTGTGCTAGTCTATTAGTTTTTACCTTTGATGTACCTAGTAGTATACACACATAATATTGTATATAACCTACGATAGGTCAATGCCGTACTAGGTAGCTGGTAATAACTTCCAATCCGGTCCTGAAGCAGCTCGAGCTTTCCAATCATATATGGAAATGTTATATGCTATATGGAATCATACATGGGAATCATACATCATACATGGCAATGGCAGGCAATAGCAGGCAATAACAGGGTAGCGGCGATGGGCAAACTTACCTAATGTCGGGTTCCCGTGTTGCCGCCCACAATTGTCGATTGTTCTTAATTGACCATCTCCAGTTATCCGGGACTCTACCCTACATTCTATACATTCTACATCCCCCCTTCTCCTCCTTTTCCAACGTTGGTCTCTGCTACTATGCCATTATACCAATATATCACTCTACCAGTTACTACCCAGACTTTAATACACTCTATCCAGACAAATTAGATCGAAGATTTAGGATTTTAGGCCTTTCCGATACGCAATTCCCATCGACACGCCATCTCGAATAAATCGGCATTCACTATTTCTCATCTTTTTACCGTTGCAGTGATATACTTGGGTTGCAGCCCGTATGGCAAGTAATTAAGTCTGAGGCTGTCCGACGTCGCTTTTTTCGCCTTTATGTCTTCCCCGGCATATCCCCAGTTGACCAGGTGTTCTCCTTATGCGCTCCCCAATGTCCCCAAATGTTCTAAAGGCGCATGACTGCCGATCCGGTGCTGGAGATCTTCAAACCTCTGAGAACGCCCCATCGTGTCAATTGATTAGTTTGAACTTCGGCTATCTGTAAATGATAGTTGATCAATCTCGTTACCCCTCTTTGAATAGCTCTCAAGCCCCCCTGGCGCCCGGTCTGCTTGGTCTGCTTGGTCTGCTTGTCTCGCTTGGCCCCCCTCCACCCCCCTCTTCTCAATCTTCTGTCTCATCAACTAAGGTCGCTGTGCTACATGCGACAGTGGCTCATTGCCCGTTTCGTCCGCAATTGCAGACTACCATTTTAATTTGTGTAACTCGTGGGGAGAGAGGGTTTCACGTCGTATTTACATTTTATCTGAAAGACGAAGGACGTTGTGTAGCCTTCCAGGTTGCGTGGTGTGTGCTTCGTTTACAGGTGATAAAGCAGAAAGAGGAGGGCATTCATCGTAATGTAGGTAGGTATCGTTACTTGCCTCCTACTACTCCACCAACGGGCATGGGGCCGCGGCTTGCATATACAATCTGTACATACATACTACCTAACAATCCATCGTTACATCATTCGGCGCGACAACTTTCAAGGGAGTTACAGAATAAATATTCCCGACTCCTGGTTTGCGAGTGGCCTGGCAAAGAGAAGTCTGGGTAGAGTTGCCGAGGACTGCTTCGATTTCTGCGACTCCTGCGACTCCTGTGACTCGTCTCCTCACCACGAATTCATCTGTTTTATATTGGCCTTCAGTCGTCTGTTACCCGGATTACCCTTTTCGGAACCTACCGGATCTGAATTCTGGTGAGGATCAATATCCCCCACGTGGAGTGTCATAACCGATAGGCTCCCGTGTTCAGGAACTTATTATTCTAGCAAGTCCCGTCTTAGGCTTCGTCAAGATTGCGGTTGATGCGGAAAATCTAAAGTGATTCGAAGGAACGAGGAACGGCGATGTCAACTTCTTATTGGGCTATTTGGATTTAATGCCCGGTTTTATTCCCTCCAACGTGCCTCAATTACGGACGTGTCAACTCTGCTTTGGTGTGTCGTACAACAGGAATGATCGCCAGGGCTGAGTCCAACCGACGGCCTTGGGCGGAATAATGTCTCCCAGAACGTACGGTTACGAGCAACCGTGTCTCTTGTTTGATAGTGCCACCATGGACGATAGCACTTAGTGCTCCCAAAGAGTCAGAAGCATGGATTATATCTCTATGAACAGCCACGGGTTATTAGTACTCGGTCAGCTTCGGCCATCCAAGGCTCATAGTGGAGTCGAGCAAGCAATCTGAATCCGTTTATAGCAGCCCAGAAAATTTCCAAGACCCATGCGAGATAACCAACCTGTCAACCTATCGTCGTCGCCGCCGCCGCCGCACAGCTTTTTACACACCCTCACCCATACACATACCAGGAAGAAGACCGCGATAAGACAGTTTTTCTTCCCTGCAATAGTACGCACCTCTATTGGGTCTGCCCCATGCCACCTCTTTTGATTCTTCCAGATTTCTGCAGGTACCCTAGACGTGGACATTCATACACCACCACAGGTCAAAACATCCATATCCAATTGCGCTTGCGAACCAATCAACTCGAGTAACCAAATTTGCAAGTTTTGGCTAGGCTACGATAGACTCGTACCTAAATGATCTGCTCTAGGAGTTAACCGGGAATCTGTTAGCGCCTACGGTTAGTAAGTTATCTCTCGGGGAGCTATCTTTCAGCTGTCAGATGTTAGGCCGAAACTAGATCGACTAGATGCATCTAGCGAACAGAATAAGCAGCGATGCAGCCAGCAAGGTCCATATCAGCGTGATCGGAGCCGATTATTGTTAATATGCCCGACTTTTGTTACACTGACAGGACGGATTAGTAGTCTCGCACCGCAGAAATTTGCCTCGTGGACGTCATACTACGATACAACATAATCTCTAGGTATTTGCAAGCGAACTAATTAAGACTTGGCCGAGTTTCGATATTAAACCCTCCTGCTCGACGCCACCGACTTGGATAAGCATGCATATACCGGTGAATCCTTAAAAAAGAAAAAAAAGAAAAGGTATCCGGAGCTTTGAAATGATAAGCCAGGACAAGTGGCGCCATTAACCAGACCATGGCTTTTGGTTCTCCATCATTATTACCTCGTAAAATATATTAACAGTCTCGCTGCTTTGAGCCTCAAGATTTTAGCGTAGTTCATTGGCAGGGAGAGCGGACTTTTGATCCTTATTCCAATCGGAGAATTCATTTGTGTTCTCCTGAGCCGACGATCACCACGGGAATAGGATCAGCCGGCCAGGTAACGGTATACCAAGTATAGTGTGTATGTTCGGGGATTCTCTAACAGCGAACATACATTCCCGGTATATGAGGCCCTCGGAATGACCTCATTCAAGACTTATTTGACGAATGCAATGCCCTGAAGCGCGCGCGTGTAGTGCGAACCGTTCGGGTCGTCACAGCAATTTGTGTAAGTCTTACACGCCATAAGAAGTACAATTGGCGAATGGGGCAACTCGGACATGGCGAAATTGCGCAGGAATAGTGGCGGAATATGGCTGCAGGATAGCTTAATTACTGACCATTTGAGCCGGCATGCACCATGGCGATCTTCCCCTTGCGTACAAGATGTTGTATCCGTTGCAGCCCCCCATTGCAGAAAAGCGTCACGCGAGTTTCAAAGAATGGGGTCGAACTGGAATTGAGTAATCTCGACATCATAGCTAAATATTGTACGAGATTTCGCCAATACGTACGGATCCGTACATGACACAGGTTCGAAGAGGATACAGTGCTTTGAATGTACGGCATACTCATTACGTACAACCCATATTTTCTCTTTCGTACTTGAAACTCGAATAACCTGTAAGTCCACGTAAGAATGGGTCGCTAAGAGGAGATAGTTTTCTTCTCACCGCCACAAAGGGACGAGTTGGGATATCGTGAATATTTGGAATTAGGTAATAGGGTTGATACATCCGTCCACATAGGGAACCACAATTAATCTCTACTCAGAGCGACTAAAGCGACTAAAGCGACCAAAGAGAGACTAACGTAGAAGACGATACCCACCCCCCGGACGACCGCAGACAAAAACGGCTGCGGGGCGCCATGCTCGACCTCGTGCTACGGGCATGGCATGGCGCAACCTCAACTACATTATCTCAGATCTCGCCGCTTACCGACATCGAACAGACCCTAAGGGTCTTTCTCAAACTGTGTCTTTTCAAGACTGTGCTTTTCTTAGCATAGTATGACATTCGTACATATTGCATAAGCTCAGGTCAAAAAAACATGGGGAACTTCCGTAACCCCTCTCGTCCCTCCAACTAGTGTATTGGCATACATTATACAGGGGTATGCGTGTTCCATAGCTAAGTACGTACATACTTAGTTGGCTCAACAGGAACCCCCAACGTTCCCCCGGATTCCATCCCCAGTCCGATGGCCGTTGACCGTTGGCATCCCGCACGGGTAGCGTGGATAGCTCGGATAAGCCGAATAGGATTCCGTCGGATCCTACCCCGCCGAATATATACTACTGAGCTTTACGTGGTGTAGACAGTAATATTTGCCGCGGGGACGGGAGCAGCTCCGCTCACGGCACAAGTGGGCTGCCTGTTGGGTCGATATAACGTGGTGATCTGGCGAGATAGATCGACCTCTGGGTAGTCAGATAGGTTAAGTTAAGGGTAATGTACTGTACAAGCTAGAATGCGTTCTTCACCGCCCCCAACCCCCTTTACTGCCTTCAAAACGTACAGGTCGGGGTAGCGACTTTGTTTCGACGTTCACGGAAGAAAGTCGAAGCAAGGGAGCACAGTATACGCAGACGGTTCTCGGGTAACTCATGGATCGCTTGCGAGGGATGGATGGATATAGCCGTGCTGCCGTGGGGTATAGCGTACCGGGTTAACACGCTATATTTGTGTACGGTGCCATCGTATGGACGTGAGGGCTTAATGACGAGTGGCTTCGGTGAATAGGGCGGGGGCCAGATTACTGGCTGTGGTCCCGGTACGTGCGGCAAGCTTGGCCGAGAGCTTTTACGCCGGCCGTCTCGGCACCGCGGTGGCGTCGAGCGGAACACTCTAGACCCTCTTGTGTTATGGCATGATCTTGCATTATCACATAGAGCGGGTACTAACGGTGGAGATTGTTTCGGATGGCTGGGGTTAGAAGAGGTGGATATGATATAGATAACGAAGATATACGTGGGGGGTTTCGACGACATCGGCGACGGCTATAGCTAAGAGACGGTATAGCTTTCAAGGACAGGTACAGCATTGGCTTTCAGGAAGTTTTCCAACGACTTATGAGCTTCTCCAACGATACTCTAGTTCGTCAATGCCCTCAAGTCGGCTTCCTACTTGGCAGTCAAGACTTGAACGTATATGATATGTCCCGTGTCCAATTTAATGCTGTAATTGATATATCACGAGTAGTATTCTGTGACTAAGATCAAAATTTACAAGCGACCATGTTTCTTCACTTTGTGCGATTATAGACTGTTGTCTACGTGGAATGAAGAGATGGGATCGTAAACGGGTTTCCGTAAAACGAGAACCTGGCGGGTGTCCTAGGTACTTAGCCCAAGCAGTCGATTAAGTTGGAGATCGGTATTCGAATGACATTGCAATTCGTTCCCTAATCAGCAATGCAGACAGCAATGCCTGTCTTGTTACCTACCTAGGTAGGTACCTATCTATCTGTTTCTATCTGCTAACCATCATTACGGCGTCTCGCGTAGTCTGAGTGGCGCATAAGAATCGCCGGTGATTCGTATACTACGTATTTAACTTTTTCAATCTCCTCTTTGAAGCCATATTAGGGAGAGGTGTTTCTGGCGTCTGTTGGAGTTAGCTACGTGGTGACTGTGTTGTGTTGTTGGTATGGTCAGGGGAAAGGGACTACTAGATCGGCAGGGGAAGGGCTACTCTGTGTGTCCCCCATGGAGATAGGTACTATATTGGCTTATGGTTCCGCTAGTATCGAAGCTTATATGGTCTTGGGATTTAGATATTACTTGGTCTTTACTAGCATCACCCTTGAAATCTTTACTCGAGCTACGAGGTACGATGCGAGACATGAGCATCCTTCGATAGCATATTGTCCAGCATGTTGTCCAGCATGTTGTCCCTTATATATAAATTGATACCACCTGTAGATAGTTATAGGCCCGACGGTGGCGAGCTAAAGAAGCAGAACGCTACAAGAAGCGACTTATGCACCAAATGTAACAACTGCAGTTGCCATCCCAGTTAGTACCAACGACGGCTCCGAAGCTAACTTTTATCGTTGGGTTTTATTCCGGACAGCAGGTATTGCTGCAAGGCCAACATTGACTCTTCTATCGAACCCCGTCCGAACATTTCCTTAAACGCTGCGTAATCAAGCGCATGATATTGATTCCCGTCTTGGGCCTGTTCAATGAGTCCTACCGACTCGATAATTCTCTCCATGTCAAGCTGGCAATCGTCGGGATATGATCCGACCACGCGCGTAAAGCCGGGAGCCTGTGCCAGTTTTGCGAGGTTGTGATTCCCCGATAAGGCTTCAAAAAGCGCGCTGGCGAAAACGTTGACGTCTTCGCCTTGTGGGGCTGTGGACTGCGTATACCATATATGCCATATCGTTCGAAACGCTCCTAGGCGGGCGAGGAGAGACAGGGATAGTTTATGATATTGCTCCTGCATGGCGTCGTGGGGTATGAGGTCTCGAAGTGACGGTTGTCGCTCGCTGTCTCCCAGTCGTTGCCCTGTTAGAAGACCATAGATTGATAACATCAGATATGTAGGATTCTTCGAGAAATAGGAGCTCGTGGTATCCTCCGCAAGCTGGTCCATACACCTGCCCAACATATAGAAAATGTCAAGTAATTCCTTCGTATCCAAGTCAAGATTACTGCCCCGACCCATTACTATATATTTCTGGACCATATCCGGAGCAGCACATTGCGTTGCAGCCCTGATGGCACACCTTAGTAAAAAAGGAGAAATTTCCGCCTTCTCTCCTTCGAGGACCACGAATAAGTTGTTGAGAAACGCGATCATTTTTTTCGAAGCGCTCGCGGGAGCCTTGTCCAAACACGCTTTTCCGATGACATCGGTGCTATGCGAAACGAGCCAGCGGCCGGTTGGCGTTCGAACCATATTTGTGATTTTCTGCTCGACTTGGATGACACTACGACACTGCAAAATTGCGCTTCGGAAACCATTCAAGTCGTCGCGGGTTAGTTCTCGACTGTTGGCCATCTTTTGCCGCTGGAGCATATACGCAATGGTCTTGGATGGACTATGTAGTATGTAGTACGGTATGCTATTTCTATCGTAGATATTGGTTTCACTGATAACATAGTCGTGGTGACTGTGCTTTATATTGGGCGCACCGCGAAGGGCAACGGAAAGTATATCGTAGTCGGTTATTCGCCAATTGCTGAATTTATCTTTCTTGGTATGATTCCAATTCGTCTCATACGATTTATTCGAGGCCTCTAACTTGCGGACAAGCTTCTGGACTGGTTCTCTCTGTTGTAAAATATGATCTCTGACGGACATTGGCCTACCATCGATGTTTTCGTCGAAGGGCCGCACAAAGGGGCTATTCTCGGAATCCAGGTCAAGGAGAAGGTTGGTGGCTTCAACTGGTATATAATATTGCTTGCGCTGCCTTCTTCTGACGGATCTATCCTTAGGCCACTTTACGTACCAAGGCTGAGGGTAGTGCATATTTCGTATCGGGTTTCGTGACATTTTGAGGGTGATGGTTGGATTTATAGAAGGATATCATTTTTTAACGGGGAAAAAAAAGAAGAAGAGAGAGATGGAAAACTGCTATAGCATTATTTAATTTTGTGACGCCCCCCAAGTCAAAATATCGAGTAGCTGTCGTATAAACCCTCGATATCGCGGGGGTTATAATGTTGCGAGACCATTTTCGAGAAGCGAATAAGATAGAAAATACAAACCTCGTCCCTGTTCGTCTCCAATACTTTCTCCACATAAATTTGGTCTTAAAGAGCTGCTAGCGAGACTACCCCGGATTCTGGGGTAATTACCTTTAGGGTCCGAGGTTTTGAGGGGTAAAAAGCATAAGCTAAGAAGCTAGCTGGCACGGCCCCTGGCGCTACCTACTGGGTACCTAGGTACGGTGTTAGGTAGGTTACGAGGTGGATTCCCAAGGTTTAAAAAGGGTACGGACGGCATATAGATAATCCGCGAAACCGTGCCCACACTGATTAGGTAAACAGGTACCCCATGTACCTTCCAAAGGGGTACCTAGGTACGGCTCCGTTGCCAGTTGCCAGTTGCCAGTTGCAAGTTGCATCATACAAACTACCAATTTATTTATTAACATTCCGTCAACTGATTAAAACAACTATCACTAGACTTTATACTACTATTCGAACCATACGTCTACGTCGCAACCTTCGGAATCACCCTCTCAATTAGCTATGCCTCCCGCGAAGAAAAGGAAGACGGCATCAGCTGCCAAGGCCGCTGCCAAATCGAAGAATGTGGAAGACACTCCGGCAGCAGAGGTAGTCGATCAAGCTGCTTCAACCAACGACGAGAACCCCCAAGATAAGCAACCAGAAGAACAGAATGACCACACACAGGCGGAAGAGACTACAGCGTCATCGTCGTCGGCAGCAGCAGAAGCCAGTTCGGCCGCAGATGCTGCTGAGAAAGCAAAAGAGCGGATGGCACGCTTCCGCGCTCTACAGGCCCGCGCGAAGGTGTCTTCAGACCAGAACCTCGCCGAAACAACGAAGGAATCCCAGCGTCTAGCCACCGACCCGACCGCACTCGTATCGTTAAATCGCCGTCGCGTTATCGCCACGCAAAAACTGCTCAAAGCCGAGACGGAGGAGGCGGGTGAAGACTTTGAGCGCAAGCGGGCGTGGGATTGGACTGCTGAGGAGAGCGAGCGTTGGGATAAGCGCATGAAGAAGAAGGCTGCCCACCGCGACAACAACGCATTCCAAGACTACCGCCAAGAAAGTAACAAGGTATACAAGCGACAGGTGCGCGACATGGCTCCCGACCTCGAGCGTTACGAAAAAGACAAAATGGCTGCCATCGAGAAGGCCGCAGCGTCCGGTGGTCTCGAAATTGTCGAAACCGAAGATGGAGAATTAATCGCCGTAGACAAGGACGGTAGCTTCTACTCCACGGCCGATTCAACGTCCTTCGTGGAAAACAAACCCGACAAGGCGGCCATCGATAGATTGGTGGGCGACTTGCAGAAGGCGGAGGACGTGAGGATGCGCAAGAGGCGCGAGAGGATGGCGCAGAATGGCGACGAGGGCGATGTCACGTATATCAACGAGAAGAACAAGCAGTTCAACCAGAAACTGGCGAGGTTCTATAACAAGTACACTGCGGAGATCAGGGATAGCTTCGAGCGCGGGACTATGATTTAAATAGAAATAGAAGGACGGACGTGTCTGCGGTTACGATGAGTACCTACTACCTATCTCCCATCTAGGTACCTGTCAATAGGTATTAATTAGGTGGTTAAAACTTTTTTTTTAATTGTACCGCGAGGCCGCGATTAGGTTTATATAGCCAAATTACAAGTGCAGCAAGTAATCGGGACCGGCCACCGAGGCCTCGGGGGTCCCGGGAGTAAAAACAGGGTGGCGTAGTTGGAAGCACCGGGCTTCCTGTTTACACTTGTCACCTGGTTGTTTTTCACGGCGGTCACCTGTTCGAACCGGCGGATAACGGGTGGGCTGCTGAGTTTTTGCTGTTTTTTTCTACACTTTTGTTTTTTATTTTTATTTTTTTTTTTTAAAATTCTTTTTGCCTGATAAATCCCCTATGAAACCTGATTGAATCCTCCCCCCCCCTTTTACCTGGGTACCCGATACAAATGGCGTTTTTCATCACAAGCAGTATTATAGATGGGCCGTATTGGCGGTACACGATTATTTATTATATAACTAGCATATTTTGGCGGGTGGAGAGGGCGTTCGTTGGAGAGAGAGAGAGAGAGAGAGCTATGATATGATACAATCTATAGGCGTGCAGCGCAGTCGTCCGTCATTAATACAAACAATCCAAAAGCCCATTTCGACTTCCCCCCTTTTTTATTCAGAGCATAGTCTTCCTCCACGCTTTGGTAGCTAGTTCCTCGATCTCGGCGACTTCCACTGGCCCCTTGGTCTTCCCATCACCTAATGCCTCGACGACGGCCTCGGCTACGATGTCTACTTTTAGGGGCTTGACGCCAGCCGCGCCCATAATTCCACCGAAGACGCCGCGCGTGAGCCCGTTGAAGGCGGCTCCCACGCCGGTCATGGCTGCCATGCCGACTGTGATGGGTCGCGAGGTATCGTATAGGAATGGTGAGCGGATGAATAAGCTCCGCATGCGTGGGAATTCGCTCGCGATGGTGCTTTCGGCTTCTCGCTTCGTCGAGAGATACCTTGCCGGAAGTACGGGCGCACCGCCTGCCGCTGAGATGTACGCGAAAGCAGCGGCGTTCTCGCGTGCAGCTTCTCTAGCTAGCATGATAGCACTATCGCGGTTCATGGTCTCGTACGTGAGTTGGCTCTTGGTCTCGGGCGGCCGGATGTCTTGGTCAGTTCCTTCCGGGACCTTGCGCTCTAACGGGTTTCCTGGTCGCGGTGGGGACGAAAACACCTTTCGTAAACCCTCGAGAGGAGAATCTCGGCCTTGCGCTATGCCTTTATAATCGGCTTCTAATAGGATTCCAAGGCTGTGGACGACAAAGTCGGCGCCTTTGAGAAGTGGTGCGTAGGTTGCCGGACGCAACATGTCGGCCCGTTCCCAGGTTACCTTGCGGGCCCATTGGGGTGGTTTGTCTGATGCTGTGACTGTGTCCCACCTGGGCTCACCGGAGCGACTAGAGGGGTTGTTAGTACGATGATATATAATATATAAATAAACGTGAAGAAATAAATGTGGCATAATTTACCTTATAGATGTTACATCCCAACCTCGAGCAACTGCGTATTTGCATATCCTAGATCCGACGAACCCATTCCCGCCGCACACTATGAGTTTCTTAGCCGACATGACGAGTGAGCTGAGCTTAGCTGCAGCTGTAATAGGTAGTAGCTACAGCTTGCGTGCAACTCAAAAGCTACCTAGAGATATATATGTATATATGTATAGGTAGGTAGGTATTATATATTATGACTCGAATTCCGTCGAGTGAGACTATCAAATAGTAATTTGTTACCGGATGGGCTTAAATATGGAAAAGTCTACTGTCAGTGTACGACATCATCGGCTCATGTGTAAGGCTGAGAGCTCTGCCGCGAGAAATTCCCGTAGGGATGAGGACAGGGGTGAGAATTTGGCGTTTCTATTGGCTTGATTGTGACATAACCCCTGTCGAAACTATGGGCCTGGGATGTATCTAGGTGAGTAAGGCTGAAGAATGATGCCTTGAAAAAAATAAGTTGCATTATCGATAAGATGGAGCTAATGCAGTTCTACATAGATAGCTTTGTGAGGTAAAGAAGTCGGTGCGGTCTTGCCTTTGCAATTACAATAGTTCTATAATTCAGCGGTAGTGCTTGCTTACCTTACGACCTAGACACGCCTTAGCGTTTGAAGAAGTACGGGCTAATAGGACCCCTTCTAAATTAATTTATAGAAGGAGAGCTACGTACATACCTACCTAGGTACCTATACAAGTAATCAATTGGGGGTAGTTGCCACTACCTTTTCTTCGCGGGACCTCTACTCTTATCACACCTACCGATTATTCTACCAATTATTAACCCATTTATTTCAACCTTTCGACCTTTCAACCCCAATAACCTTAATCGTATTACCGTATTTCTATTCCTAATACTCCATACCTACCACCACCACCACCACCACTACCACCACTGCCAGCCATGGCGCCTCCCGCGGGAAAGCGCGTCAAAGGCGTACAAATCTACCGGCCCTTCATCTACGGCACCACCGCGCGCCCCTTCAACGACACCGACAACCCACGACCAGCCGGTGTCCCCGCCGACCACACCCACTCGTGGCAGGTCTTCGTCAAAGGCGTCGACGACACCGATATCTTCTACTGGCTGCGCCGGGTACAATTCAAGCTGCACGAGTCTATCCCGAACCACCTGCGCACCATCGACGCCGAGACCATCATGAAAGAAAACGAAGGCAAACCCGCCGCGCAGCGACAAAAAGCGTTCGTGGTCAACGAGACGGGGTGGGGAGAGTTCGAAATCACGATCCGTCTGTATTACGATAGCCGCAGCAGCGAAAAACCCCAGACGCTGTATCATCACCTGCGCTTGCACCCGTACGGGCGCACGGAGGCGGAAAAAGAAGCCATGCGCAACGGCGGGGAGGTCGTGGCGTGGGTGTACGAAGAGCAGCTGTTCAACGAGCCCTTCGAGGACTTCTACAAGATCCTAACGACCGGGGCGCGGGATAAGAACGCGTCGGCCGGGGGTAAGGGGAAAGGCAAAGGGAAGAACGCCGCGCAGCAACAAGCCGACTCCTCGGGAAGCGAGGTCAAGGAACGCAGCGCCATGATACCGCTGTCGAATCGGCCCGGCCAGCCGTTCAGTCGCGAGACGGAACAGTTGGAGATCAAGAGGCTGAAGGAGGCCGAGGAGAAGGTCCACCAGATGGTGTTGGAGATGACCAAGTCGGTCAAGGCCAAGGAGGCGGAACTCGCGGCGCTGAAGAAGGCTTCGGCTGCGGCGGCCGCGGCGGCTGCTCCCGGCTCTTAGGATGGGTCGAGGAAAATAGCCCGGAGGGGTAGGAAGAAGAAGAAAGTGAGTTTTACGGCTACGTTGGAAGAAGTACAGGAACATGACGGTGGGGAGGACGGGGATGGGGACTACCAGGTTGAGGATGAGGGTGAGGATGGCGAGGGGCAGGAGGCTGGGTCGCGCC
The DNA here is from genome assembly GCA_025201765.1 of Daldinia sp. FL1419. Taxonomy (NCBI): domain Eukaryota; kingdom Fungi; phylum Ascomycota; class Sordariomycetes; order Xylariales; family Hypoxylaceae; genus Daldinia; species Daldinia sp. FL1419. The sequence goes on from MU623340.1 coordinate 750,913, forward strand.
TTGTTAGGTTGAAGGCGCGCAAGAAGCACCTGAAGAAACTGGCTAGTGGCCGTCGCGTGGCGCCGCATAGGGATGCGCCGTCGTAGGCTGAGGGATAGAAGGCTTGGCTTGTGCTTCCACGAATGGGCTCCCGGAGTCAGTACCGAGATGGGATAGCAGGAGAGTAGAGAATATCCCGATGCCGGGCACGGCTTGCTTACAGATAACACACCTGTGCATCCAAGTTCTCATCTGAGATCTCTGCTCACCCAAGGTACTGCGTTTGTGCGCAGCTTTATACCCAAATCGCTCACGACGGCTTTCAAGTAGTATCACTATCGTACCCGACTGGAAGACGGGTATTGGGACGGTAGAAGGTATCCAATGGGCATAGACTTGAAGCATTTACTGTATTAGGAGAGGCGGCACGGTCCATGGGCTAGGCCTGGCTCAGACTTATACATAAGTATCTAACCTAGGTAGTATTTGTACACATGCCTAAGTGTTGGTTGATAGGCATACAGATACACATATATAACCGGTATTACGCCTAAGAAATAAAATTACAAAGCCATTTCGTAATTACTTACTAGACTTTCTTAGGTTTCATGCGAAATAGGCGTTACAAAAGTCTACGTAAGAACTTACCCCTAAACCACATACCTTACTTAACCTTGATACCTAAAATCATTCTCCTTTCCTACATCATTAACACCCAAACTCACTCCACACTACGTAAAACACCACTAATTTGCTCATCATACAATATGATCTTTATTTATATCTGATTGGAGTAATTTCTCTCAAGAGGACTCCAGCCTCGAGCGAGTCTCCACGATACCGCAAGCTAGCTCAGCTGTACCCGGGAGACCCCTTATGTACCAGCACGCTCTAACTCTCTACCTTTACCCTACCCTACCGTAAATCCGAGGTCAGTTCCCTAATCCGTCACCTGACCTGGTCCTTTGCCGCCCTTTTTCCTAGACACGCCGCCCGCCCATTCCTTCCACGGGTGGCCTCTAGGGCGCAAATCCGTTCGTAACATAAGAAACGCTTGCCAAAAAAGCAATCTGGATAACTTGCTCGCTTACTTGCTCTGCTGTATCGAAAAATCGGATGTTTTTCTTTCGCCCGGGTCACCAACAATGTGCCCGACAGATAGACCAAACACAATCTTTTCTTTCAAACAAGTCGTCATCAAATATCCCCAATCTTTTTTGTAGACCTGTTCGCCCGAAACGCCTCTGCAAAAATTCGCCGCTTAATAAACATTAGACATTCGGATATCTCCACCGCCAGGGCCTTTCCCCGCCGTAATGCCTTGTCGTAACGCCATGTGCCGGTATTTACAGTCTACGGTACTTTGTATAGACAAATGAAAGAATTCCTGAAAGATCGAAAATATTGGGGTGATCGGTACGACACAGATTACTGTGTCGCTTGGTATGCGGGGGGCGGAGTATCTTCTCGTTCCGCCCAGAAGTTTTCGTTTCGTTGCTTCTCGTCGTATACGCGACGCGCAATTTCTCCTGCCATCTTCATGATCCAAGCCTGCTCTAGAATCACGGATGAGTCGGAGCTCGTCGGCCGACGCCGCTCTAAATTAAACGGAACTTTGGAAGATGAAGCAAGGGCCTCCAAAATCCTTTCCTGTCGTCGGATCGGAGTACTACTCGCATTGTTTTCTACTGACTCGTTTCCTACCGACTGTACAGAAACGTCCTCGGGGACAGCTGGATCTTTGAACATATCCATATCCAGGGGCGGACGAGATGGCATTTCCTTCTCGGACCTGAATCGAACATTACCTGAAAACGGTTCTTGGTCTGCTGGCTCTTCCTCGGGATCTTCTGGTATTGAAGTCGGCAAGATCGGCTCGGAGAAAGGTCCAACAACGGACGTAGTATCCGATACAGACTCACCAGTTTCGGTGCTCGTTTCATCACCGGCTCTGCTGCGGCGCAAATTAACCACGCGAGTCTTCTTCTTGCGCGAGCTTCTCGAATGCCGACCAGCGCCAAGAGCCAGACCAGTAGTGGCCGAGTGTAGACTAGTCAATGATGGTCGCGAGGGTATACTGCCTTGATCCACGCTGCTCGAATCAGTAAACGTGTAAGTCGTACTACTTCCTTGCACGGAGTGTGTTCGCATTAGACTAGGTGCCGTTGGATTTGGCGTCGAGTATCCAGTATCACTGCGGTCCATCGACCCAGCCCAAGCCCTAAACAACGCATCACGAATTCCAGGTGTAAAAAGCGACAATGTCCGATGGGAATCGGTAAGAGCCGCTAGCCTCAGCAGGTTCTTCTGAGAGAATAACGACTGCATTTCCGGGCCACCGTCCATGGATATCGATGCAATCTCACTCGGATCGAGTACGTGTCCGTTTGAATCGACTGCTTCCGCGGGTAGATTCGTAAAGGGATCAATGACGGCTTCATCTTCGGCCTCTTCCTTGGGTACGACCTCTTCCCTCGGTAATTGGTCAGGACACCAAAGCCGCAGAGAGAGCTTGTGAATGATAGCTGGTAACTCATCCATCATTAAAGTTCTTAACTTTCCCTCAATGGTTCTCTGAAGGTAGTCTCGAACGAATTGGATGGAGTCAAAGGTCGAAGAGACCTTGAGTGATTCAAGGGGATCATTTCGAAAGACTAAGGTGAGACCCTTTTGCTTCGAAAAAACCAAAATAATGAAAGCGGATAGCTTAATCTCAGATAAAGTAATAGACAAAGGTATTGTCAGACTTGAAGCAGCAGCTAGGGGTTGAGGCGACGTAAATGACGGCTTAGCTGAAAGATACGTATTCAAGGGGTTTGCCTGTTAGGAATTTGATGTTAGCCATCTTAATGACGCACGAGCCCTAATTAGGACTTGGTACTTGGGGAAGCTCGAAAAAAATCTCCGAAAGAAAGGAAAAAGACGCGAACCCCTGGTAACACCTAAATACCCAGATTCATGCAGAAACATCTAAATGCTCCACATACGCGAGGGGAAAAAAAAAAAAAAAAAAGTTGGTATGAAAAATTCGTCCTTTTTCGCGTAACTATGTTCAAACAATAGAAAAGAGAAAGAGTTGGGGGGGTTGGGAAAAGGCACTGAGGTAGCTAGCTGGGAATGCTAGGTATGTATAGCTTTGGTAAATTTGAGATGAAAATGTTTGTGTGAAAAATTTGTTTGTGCGACGTCGGTACTATTTGCTTTGTGATGGAAGCCAACGACGTAATGAAGCTATGATAGAGCTTCATGACGCCTTGACAGAAAGCTTTGATATAAAATTGTAATAGGAAAAATTTCCAAGAAATCCCAGTGGGACCCCATTAACAACTTCGATTTTTTTTTCTGCCCAACCCCTCTTTCTCCGCGACAAGCAGCGCAAATAGATAGAAAAAAATATATTATAAACACCTACTTGAACTCTCGTCCGTAATGTTAAAAAAGCATCGCCCGAGTAGCACATCTTGAAGATGCCGCGAAACCTATCCTCGGCCAAGTCCCCAATTTCCAGGATCTCCAGATCCGGCGGTACGGACCCGAGGTTGAACTCGGTGACGAGGATATCATCGACGATTATTGGGGGCTTCGGAGATTTATTGAGTGCATCCGTGAGGAGCTCCTGAGCTCGCTTGTAGAACTCGGCGTCGGCCGTGAGCGGCGACCAGTTGAAGTTAAAGGCCATGGTGAGTGAAGCATTTAGTAGATTCGCATCGTAGCATGTATGCAAAGCGGTCGGGTGGTTGATAGGTACAGGGGGAGAGAAACGAGCGGTGTTGGAATTAGGACGGGACTAAAATACAATGTAAGTCGGTGAGTCGGTCGTGGTGGCGGCCGGCCGGGGGGTATTAGTTGATCGGACCACAAAAAAGTAATAACGAGACAATGGCTGATCGCGTGCAGTGAAGTTTTATAGCGGCAGTAGGCGGCAGTAGGCGGCAGGGTAGAAAAAAAAAGATCGTATGATAGGATGGTCTATGTGGATTAAGATGAATGAAGTGGATTCCCTTCCTTCTTTTTTCAAGGTCGTTGGAGCTTAGGTTAATGCGGATTTTTCCAATATGGTTGTCGTATGGACCGGATGGATTGGCCAGAATAGGTTTACGAATTGTACGGTTTGAATGGATTGGATGGATTTGGATTAAGATTGGGCTGGATCGATTTCAGAGTGGATTAGAAATAATTGGAAGATTTGCACTGCGTAGGGGATTTTTTACCCAAGAGATTTTGGGGATTTGTGCATTGTGCAGGAAAGATGACGCTATGTGCTGCGACCCGATGCAAGCTTTATGAACGGCGAATGAGGAATGGAGAAAAAAAATTGAGATAGCGCGAATAATTTTTACTCTCTTCCTTCCCTTCGTCTCCTCCAATTGTTCCGGTTGTTCGTGCCTGACGGAGCTTGGGTCTAATTGCTGGTTGGTTCCCGAAGATAATAATACGGGTCCTGCGGAGAGACAACGCGTTATCTAAGAGACTCAAGAGCGGTTTATGCTCGTCCGGACTAGCCAATCTCGGCTACCTTCTCCTAGGTTATTCCGGGTTGTCTCTTTTATGGAGCACCTAGAGTAGGATGGATTCATGGAAGCGATGGAGCAGATGTAATGCTATGTAATGCATCTGTGCATGTGCACATGCTTTGAATGGTCTGTGTGCACTTTCCGACTGATCGTTTGTAAGTTACGACTGACACCGCCGGTTCCAAGGTTTTATTAGCCGTTTAACATGGAGGTACCGCCACCTCATACGTGCATAGGTGCGATAATTAAGTACCTCGCTTCCTAGCAACTGTTCATGCTCCTGCCGATTTCGCCGTTTCTAGAGGAGGGAGCACGCGAGCAACTAAAAATTTAGGGACCTTTTTTAGATTAAGGGACCTAGGAAAAGCCCGTCTAGTAGAACTGCCAACCTCTCTCTCGGGTCTAGAGTTGACACCGGCCGCGGTTTTGACGGGTCAATTAAGGACCTAAGGGGAGGTAGCCTTTTAATGTAATGTCTCGCCCGGTCCCTTCTCCATCCACCCGGACTAGACCCAACCTCTATCCTCCCAACTACATATTGTGTAATTCGCCCAGTCCGTTGCAGTCCGTTGCAGTCCGTATCTGCGTGTTTGCGTGTTTCTCACCACCCGCCTTCACCGAAGTATCGACTTCTAATTTTTATTTTTTTCATTTTCATTTTTATTTTTTTCATTTTCATTTTTATTTTCACCATGCAGGCTAATTTCCCAAGAAATGAAAAAATTTCAGTTCCTTTGAAATACAAACACCAATAGAAAAATGGTTGATGCAACTCAAATTAGAATATGCGTGTGGTAACTTGATAATTGATATCTCAGCTGCTTAGGCGTTGGGCAGGTATATACCTAGGTAGGTATGTAGGTGCATTCCTGTGCCTATCCTATGCCCGTCATCAGCCACAGCGGCCGGGATGCTTAGTTATCGGTGCTATAGCCTCGCCTCGCCGCCGTCGGGCGTCCGAAATCGCAAGGATAACCTATGTAAGGCGGATAGTAAGACAAGATTCGGCGGTAATCTAAAACATAAAACCGTTATCCCTTTTCACATAAATGATAAATCATATATAGCAAAGAGTTTATGTAGGATTATACGCAGGCAAAAATGTTGTATTAAGTAGGTAGTATGCCATATTACTCTTCCATGCTTATTCCAGCACCTTGTTATTATTATGTATGACCATATATGGACGTAGAGAAAAAAATAAAAAATTAAAGTACTTAATGCTTTGCTTTGGATCGAAAAGGGGAGCGACAAAAGAAAAAGAAAACACTCCCACCAACGTATACGGTCTTGCGACCAAAAAACCCATCTATAATCGTGTAACGACGGCGTACCACCCGTCCAACCAGATGCACCCCCAACCCCCCTTTTTAGCCCCTGTATGATTACTCGTAGTATTAATTATCATCTTCTCATAACCGTAAGACATTGCATAGAAGAAGGGAAAAAAAGAAAATAAAAGAAGAGCCTGCGGACGCATTGGGAAACCTTCCGAACGCAGAGTAACCACACCTCAGTTTCACTACTCTTTAACGCTTCAGCCTCGCGCGAAACTCTGATGGTATCTCGAGGCCACGTCTAAGACAATAATCTAGCCTTAGCACGCAGGCGGTTTCAATCGGCGGGCTCTCGCTGCCGTCATACCACCCACCCATAATGAGATCGTCGTGCCGCTTCTGCCAGTACGACTGTTTCTGACGCCAGTTCTTCTTGTCGACGTCGGCAAGCTTGATAATGACAGGTTTGTCTTCGTCGATCGGCATGCGGACGAAGCAAGAACAATCCCGCAACGTCATCGACAGGCCAAAGTTCGCATCCGAAGGCCTGGTGAATAACGCATCTCCCGAATCGCCTTCTTCTTGCAGGTCCCTTAACCGCTCTAGGACTCCACTATCTTTGAGGGCGTCGGCCAGCCGCTCCCGGTCTCGTTCAGTCCACCTAGGCGTGAGTCGATCGACGAGTCGATCGATAGTGCTCATGACTATGGCGTGGTTCTCGTGAAGCAGGCCAAGGGGACACACAGGGGTGGATATCTTATATCCCCGCTTTCTAAGCTTCCCGTTGCGTAGGGCCTCCCTCGCACAGGTTCGACAACGGGCCGCATCTTTGGGGGCCATTGGGGCTTGGGCCAGCCACTTTGGCTTGAACTCCAGAGCTATGTAGTCTGGGGATGGACCCATGTCTTCCACAAGCATGGCATATCCAGCTTGGATGATGCTCTGGTCACCTCTTACGCCTTTGGCTCGGAGAGCGTTATCTCGCTTGAAGTTAAGAGCATCAGCTACAGCTTGGGATATTTTGATAAGAATCTGGGGTACGATATGCTGCCGTCCAACGTGAACGTCGACGAATTTCTCTTGAAAATCCTGGAGGGTTTCGTAATCACACGGCGTGACATCGGGCGTGGCCTTGGGCACACGTAATAAGGTCCCTCGGAAGAAGCCCGAGGGAACCGCTGGATCCTTTGGTTCCCTGATAGTGAAGACGGCATTGGCACGACCTTCAGCGAGGTGAGTGAATTCAGACCGGTGAAGAATATAGCTCAACTCATATAGCTCTTTGGGTGTGAGGGCTGGTCCGATATGTTTGGCGCCTAATCCTGCGGGGAGAGGCTTGGAGAGGTCACTCCAAACGTCTTTTAGAGGCTTCATAACGAGCTTCTTGGATCTCAAGCAGGCGTAGAGCCTTGGCAAGGGTCTGAAAATACCGAAAGTGAGATGGACAAGTGCATCAAGCAAATTTTGTGGAAGTGGGAAGGGATGTAATAGAGATTGTAACAATGGCCAGCAGGCTGAATCCCTCCTGTTTTCAGTATAACGGAAACCTAAATATTAAACTCTCTTGTTGAGAGGAGACAACAGGTGACAACACCTGACCCTCCCTTATTAGGTAGTTGGGTATGTAGTTCGATAGGTAGTTGACGTGTTAACCGGAGTTAAACGAAGGGCTCATGACAAAGAAACCTTGATATTAGTGACTAGATCAGAGAAACCGAAGTGGCAAAATTATAGAGACTTATACGATTAGGAGGATATTCTGAGTAACAAAGAGAGAAGAGGAAGAAGAAGAAACCAATCCAAATAACCTCCCTAAAAAAGTAGTCGAACGTTATCAAGACGAACTTGGAAAAGGGGAATGGAGAACTGGAACTTGGATCTGGAGCTAGACTCCATTTTATGACGTTAAGCTTAACTGCCGCTGAACTGGGAACTGGGGGAGAACGCTGGGGGGGAGATTTGGGGACATTTTAAGACCTGTAAAAAAAAAAAAAGAACTTAGGCCGTTTGGGTTGCCCAGGTGCGGCTGCGGGCAGCCGAGAGCTGGAGCCCATAGTGGTCCTTAGTTCCAGTCGATAGCGGCATAAGTGACCCATAGTGGCCATAGTGGCGCAGTCCTAGAACAAAGACGCAAGAACGATGGTGTTCCCTCCTTGAGCTAAAAAGATACTAAAGATAAATTTAGTAGACCACACCGGGCGGTTCGCAAAGCCGGTCGAATAGGAAAACTAGGTTGCGTTTGTATGGTCAATGGGCCTTATGGGTCCTAACTACCTAGGTACCTACCACAACATGTACATATATACGTAGGTACATTAGGTAGTATAGGTATATGTAGGTATATGTAGGTAGGCATATGTAGGTATAATAGACTTGGGTATAGTACGACAGATTAAAATACGTATATAAATACGGTATGCTTTCGTCAAGTAATATAGCGTGCAGATGGGCGCAGAATAAGTGCAGGACAAGGCCCGGAATTGGTCGCAGGCAAGGTATCTTCCGTGTGACCGACATGATCGAGATTAAATTAAAGCCTGTAAGTCCAAGCCTATAGACGCCCGCAAAAAGCCTGTGAATAATTCCTAGTAAAAAGGCAGCTGCAGGGTTCAACGTTAACAGAAGCTTTGCAACATTGGAAGTAGGCAAGCCGGGGCAAGGTTTAAGGTACCGAGTACCAAACTAATGACAAATTGATCATCGCGAGGGATCATGCCGGCTTGTTGATTTGTTGGTTTACCACATGCACGGCGATCTAATATCCACCCACTCGGGTATCTGCCTATAACCAACCCGGAAAGGCGTTCGTAACATGGCTTTTTATTGTAAGCAAATAAGAACATTCACGATAGGTACTAATGATGTTAATGCTCATGCCAGCCTTACCTTACCTAGTACCTACTCCAATGTAATAATAAATACCAAAACAACGCTAATAACACTAATAACTGAGGTAAGATCTAGTTATTGTATCCATGCATAATCATGCTTGACCTAGGTAATAAATCATGTACATAGTATAAAACGCCTTATATGATCCCCCTTCTCTATATCGTTTATGGTGTCATTATTCTTGTTTGGCCACCATCATATCCCCGCGGCAGTGAAGCTCAGCAGACTACCAAATGCCAACCCAGCCACAAGGGACAATCCCATGAACCCTCCAGACGCCTCTCTTTCTCCTTCCTCAACCCACTCACCGGCCGCCATCATGCAATTTGATCCAAGCCAACCGGTGGTGAAACCGTACGGGAGCTGCACTAATAGGAGATAAAATAAATCGCTATTAATAACAGCCCCTTTACCGTGCAGGTTGCATAGGGCATAAAGTGGAAGGAATATCAACCGCGCAATGCTCGCTACGAATAACAATGCTGGCCGATCTCGGAGTGGTAGAAAGAGAGAGCTGGTTCTCCCTCCAAGGTCGCCAAGATTCCAGAAGAAGAAGCCGAGCGGGATGAATGCAGCGGGCTGTAGTAATAGGCTCGCTTCGTCCGGCGGTGTTACAGATAAAATCTTAGGTGTGAAAACCGGGAAGAACATGGCGACGGCGAAGCACATGAAAACACCGCCCGCGAGCCAGTGGAGCTTTTTGAACAGTTTCGGCATGCTGACAACTTTCCGCGCTGCACGTTCTGCGGACTCAATGCTCGTCACCGACGTGGCCATTTGTTCCATCATCCGATTCTCGATAATACGGTTGTGACGGGTAACTAGCGGTATGAAAGCCACCAGTGCTACTATAGATACAATTACCGCTGTAAGAAAATAGATGAATGCCGCTTTTCCATTTCCCGGCGAGGCTTCTTCTCCGGTCGCAGTCGTCGTATTTGCTGGCGGTGCGACTAGGACCGAAATGACTTGAACGAGTGAAGGGAGTACACCGGCCACGCCTTGTCCGGCCATGATTGCTTGCATGTATTCGGGCCTCCCAAAGCTCGCAGCAAACGCAAATGCGCCGTTCTGTATCAATCCTGCCGCCCATGCTGTAAGTGCTACCATTATCAATAGAAATACAAGGTAAGCCGAGGGCGAGGAATCGAGGAATGTCGTAGTCGAAGCAGTCAATAGCGCAAATATGACGACGTTTATGTAGAGAGCTAGATTGATACGAAATGGATATGATGCCGTAGATTGGATATTGGTTAATACAACCATCGACCCCAAGTTTCCCAATGTCGATACCGATATAATCGCCGACTGGAAGTTTTCGACAATCCAGTCATCGTCCTGGAAGCGAAGCTGGAAATAGGGCGCTGCAGCGAGAAACATGTTCCTTTACAAGTTATCTATTAGCTATTATACTTTCGTACAAGTCCTCGGAGGGAGTGTTGCGTACCAAGCCCATAGCATCGCAACACCTAGCAATCCAAAGATGCTATACTCGATCCACGAAAAGGGGATTCCATCGCTCTCGGCGTGTTCCGGAGGATCCTCAAGGGGCTGCGATTCCTCATTTAGAGGTTGGTACTCCTGCTCGTCCTCTTGCTTCCGAAAAAACGTACGAAGCCGGTCCATGATTGGGTTTAGTCGTGGTGTCGCTGCAGGATGCGCGATACCACTATGATTACACCTAAGACCTCTAAAAGCAAACAGACTACAACGAAGCCGATGTAGGTAGTAAAGGTGCTACCTCAAAGTACCGTATTTACAATTTACATTGCAGTTGGATACAGTTGGATGCAGAACGATGATGACGATGACCTCGCAGTAAGGTGCAATAATAAATTGGAGGTGAAATGGTAAAATAGGTCATACGCGGATGTCATGGGGAAAGCAGGGGATGTAAGTTAATCGGGTCCCTGTCAGCTGTACCTATGACCCTTAAAAGCCACAAATGTAAGATCGCCAAGTGGCTCCCCGCGCTACCTAACACCAACTGGGCGAGCAGCTGCACTCAGGTACAAAACCGTAATACCTCCCAGATACCAGGTACTAAAGTAAGTACGTAATCTTATCTCGGATGCCAGATGCCAGATGCCGGATACCGACATTGAAGCAGTACATGTACACGCTAGGTATCAGATAACCTATTACTAAACCGCGGGCATCAGCAGCTCTGTACAAATCCGCAAGGGTAACTATTGAATTTTAGGTAACTACCTAGATTAGGTACCTAACCTAGGTACCTAGGTAACCTAGTCAGGTCCATATCTTCACCTGAACAATGTATTGTCAACGGTTACATCTAAGAGCAACATTCGAATATCTGCAAGTAATTCTATCGAAGAGCTGAACACGAGCTAATATATGGGTATATTAAATTACTCTTACGGCTTATGCTCGCATATGCCAACAAAATAAGCTGAAAGGGCTTATAAATTGAACCTAGTTCGTTGCTTTTCCATCTTAGCCTTCCATTCCCATTGTACGGCGTCATCACCTTCGCTTCCAGCTCGGCCAATTCCTTTGTCTATGCGCCTAAGCTTGAGCGTTGCTCTCGGGCCTAACTCTTGGAGACCTATAAAAGTAAGAATTTAGCTACTAATAAAAGATGCAGTAAGCAGTTGTTGACTCACCTGTTCGAATATTTTCTACGCCTTTTAATTCTTTGCCGTCTGCTCCAACGACGCTTTTCTCCGTTGCCCGCTTATCTCGGAAGACGTATCTGTGTCGGCGCAAGAAGATGTAATCACGTTGGTTATGTAAGGTAACTACTTGACGACCTTGCAACTCCGGGGTCTTGGGCCAAAGCGACTGGAAGAGCCTTGCGGTGAGAACGCCTAATGGCGTCTTAAAATTATTGAGTAGTAGTTCCGGATAGTGGTTCGTCGGGTTACCGTGACCCGGTAGTTTCTTCCCTTCAACCCAGTTTGATATACTGAAATGGAATGTCGGTCCTGAAGGTAGATGGACAATATCCAGGCCAATTGGTCTCTTCAAGTCCTCCCTGAGGATCATAACAGAACTGAAGCCCCTATTCGCTGCAAACTTGCAAATTTCCCTTACGCTGTATTTATAACCGTACTTATGCGCCGACCGCGGTATATACGTGCTGTGCGGGAACAGGGTACAGAGTAGCCTCGCTTCATCATGCAGAGTTGAGTTGAGTGTAGTGGTCATGAGGACTTTAGGTTCGGCGGGCCCATCGTCAGAGAAGAGCGACGGGAATTTGGCCACCAATGATTCTGGTGTAAGGTCGAGGTTTGTTGAAGCGGTCGAAGGAGCAAGACTGTCGTCTCGCATTACTTGCTTCGCGCGAGCTTTTGCTGCTGCTTCCTCGTCGGATTCCTCTTCATCGTCCGAACCTAGCATGCTGTCTTCATCATCATCGTCGTCTCCCTTTTCAGGATCAGACGCCTCATCTAGACCTGCGGCTAGTCTTTCTTCGGCCTCTTCTTGTTGTAACCGTCGCTTCTTGAGCAGCTGCTCCATATCGACGCTCGCGCCCAACCCATCATCGTCCACGTCATCCCACACTCGCTTCTTATCGATGGTCGCCGGCTGGTTTCGCGCAACTCTGGCAGCCCTTAATTCGGGATCCCTATCTTCTTCCTTCTTTCTTCGAAATCGAGACTCGCGCTTTTCCTTCTCACGCTCCCTCTTCTGCTTGACATATAGCGATTGGCGGTGGAGTTTGTTCCCTGTCTTTTTGGACAGCGAGGTAGATCGTTGTGGACCCATCGTCCCGCAAAGCCTTAACTAAATGCAATCTAAGAATTGTCGGAACAGAGGCGTCGCAGTTGCAGATGTCTGCTGCCCAGTGTAAATGTTTTATCGGATGAGAATTGAAAGTCCACGAAGATTCAGAATCTAAAAAATTTAGTGGATCCTAAATAGAAGTGGGTCTTTTTCTCTTATCTGCAAGCGCGTCCAGGTCTTTCCAAGTTAGGCTTTAACCAGGGGGGCTTTCGTGGAGGGGCCGATGGAGGGGTAGAAATTGTAGGCTTAACATACTAGCAAATGAAAATTATCGGCCACATTTGTGACTCAATTTCAAGGCTGTAATAAGTCAATTTTTAATTAGGACTCGCCCGTATAGCGCCCGCTTACAAAAAACTTGGAGTCACATATTTTCTTTCTTGTCAACTTCATGAGACGGGTAGTCTATGCGACTCAAACGTCTGCGTCGAGCTTGGTCCCCGCAATTCCATTTCGATTCTCTCCCCGGTGGTCCTCGAGGACTCTTGGAAATATTACGAGGCCATCTCTAAATACTATCTCTATAAGTAAAGTTTGTGGATATTCGGTCGCAAACTCTATCTCGAGAGGCTTCACTACTTCGAAGCTACTAGCTTTATATCAAAGCGAACAAGCGAGTAGTACAGCCGCAGATATGACGACTACTGCTACTACCCTCAAGGGGCAACCCTTGGATCGTCCCGCTCTGGACTCGATGCTTCGACGACGAATGTTCTATACACCCGCGTTTGAAATCTATGGAGGTGTTGCTGGTCTCTACGATTACGGCCCACCCGGTTGTAGTCTCCAGGCAAACATCATTGACGTGTGGAGGAAGCACTTCGTGCTCGAGGAGGACATGTTAGAAGTCGATTGCTCGGTATTAACTCCGCACGAGGTTCTAAAGACAAGTGGACACGTGGACAAGTTTGCCGACTGGATGTGCAAAGACCCCAAGAACGGTGAGATCATTCGAGCGGACCACTTCGTTGAGGAGATACTCGAAAGCCGGTTAAAAGGAGACAAGGAGGCTCGCGGCCAGAAAGTTGAGGAGAAAGAAGAAGACCCTAAGAAGAAGAAGCGAAAGACCAAGGGCGTGCAAGAGGCTGTTAAGCTTGACGATGCTGTCGTTCAGGAGTATGAAGAGGTTTTAGCCAAGATCGACAACTACAATGGCCAGGAGCTTGGCGAGTTGATCAGGAAGTACAATCTCAAGAACCCATCTTCCGGCGTACAACCTTCGTCCCCTGTTGCCTTCAATTTGATGTTCCAGACAGCTATCGGCCCCAGCAGCAATCTCGCCGGTTACCTAAGACCAGAAACCGCTCAGGGACAATTCTTGAACTTCTCTAAGTTACTAGAATTCAACCAGGGTCAGGTGCCATTTGCGTCAGCATCCATCGGCCGGTCGTACCGAAACGAGATTTCGCCTCGAGCTGGATTACTCCGAGTGCGAGAGTTCCTGATGGCGGAAATCGAGCACTTCGTAGACCCCGAAGGCGGAAAGAAGCATCCGCGCTTCCAGGAAGTCAAAGATATTGAGCTAGTCCTTCTGAACCGCACAACCCAACTCTCCGGTAAAACAAACGTTGAAAAGGTATCCATTGGCAAGGCGGTAGCCGACGGTATCGTCGACAATGAGACTCTTGGTTACTTTATGGCTCGGATTCACCTATTCTTAAAGAAGATCGGTGTTGACCAGTCCAAGATTCGCTTTAGGCAGCATATGGCGAACGAGATGGCCCATTACGCTGCTGACTGTTGGGATGCCGAGCTTCTTACCTCCTACGGATGGGTTGAATGTGTTGGATGTGCGGACCGTAGTGCTTATGATCTGAGCGTCCACGCTAAGAGAACGGGTGCTCCCCTTATCGTTCGTCAGCATCTAGCCGAGCCGTTGGTTATCGAGGAATGGGAGGTTGAGCTTCACAGGAAGAAATTTGGTCCTCACTTTAAGAAGGACGGCAGGGCAGTGGAGGCTGCTGTTTTTGCGACTACGCAAGAACAGCGAGAAATACTAGCAAAGGACTTGAACGAAAAGGGGAGCATCAGTATCGACGTCCCTGGTGTCGGTGATGGAAAGGCCGAGATTCCGAACGAGCTCATTACCATCGAGCGACGCAAACGGGTTGAGCACGTCAGGGAATACACACCTAACGTCATCGAGCCATCTTTTGGTATTGGTAGAATACTTTATGCTCTTATGGAGCATAACTTCTGGACTCGAGCTAGCGAGGGTGGCGATGAAGCGCGTGGTGTATGTTTAATTCCCTTATCATTTGGCAATACAATGCTAATACTATCTAGGTTCTCTCATTCCCGCCGACGGTAGCCCCCACGAAGGTGCTCATAGTTCCCTTATCATCGAATGAGCAGTTTAAGCCTATCTGCTACAAGCTATCTCAACGGCTCAGGAAAATTGGAATTTCTAGCCGCATCGATGAATCTTCTGCAACTATTGGGAGGCGATATAGCCGCAATGATGAGCTCGGCACGCCACTTGGCATCACGGTTGATTTCCAGACTGTCCAGGACAGCACAATCACTCTGCGAGACCGAGACTCCACCAAACAAGTTCGTGCGGATGAAGACAAGATCATTGCCGCGATCCAGTCCGTAGTGGATGGAAGCAAGGAGTGGAAAGATATCGAGACCGAGTTGCCTATTTTCGAGGGACAGGAGATCGAAGTCGCTACTCGTTAATGCGACTGGTATCGAATTAGATACTGTAAAATGCTAATTATCACGGAGGCAAAAACAAGCGGGAGGCCTCAGTCACAAGCTAGGCCAGCCAGATAGGCGGATTATGGATCAGCTTGTTACTACTGATTCTCGTTCTCAGATGTAGTTTCAACTGTAGATCTTGGCCACGTGCGGGTTTCCACCCGACTAACGGGGGCTAGGAAATAGAATGATTTCCGTTCGGGAACAACTTTGCAAATCTGCAACTGTGACAATCGCGTGGCACTAGTCTGTTACCTTGCTGAGTTGAAGTAATGCATGCTTTAAGAATTTACAATTATTTCCTCCCGTCCGTACTTACTATTCAATAATTCCATCACGATAATTACTAACTAACGACTGTCATGATATTTGGCGACAATCATGACGATCCCAACTGCTGCGTAAGGAATCCTTGTGGTATTCCGGTTAGCAAACCAAAAGCAGTCCATGGCCAATTACGCGCAGCGGCTAAAGCAAGGGGTGGTTCGACGGCATGCCAAGCACTAGCATTTCTGCGACAGATCCGCATATTGGCGAAACCAATGCAAGAAGGGTAGTGTCACTGTTTCTCAATACCTCAGTACCTTGCCAGTGAGATTTTCTGGGAAAAGCGAAACCGTTGATTCGCTGCAGCGGGCCCCCAAGCGCGGTTACGATCGCCGAGAATCAGCTGAGGTTTCGCCGCTTTGGCAGCACGCTTCTGCAGAGAGATCGCGGCTAGGCTTATGGGTGAAACCGGTCGTACATCTAGTTCCCAGCTCATTGACGAGACTGGGTTGGGTAAGACACATAAGGAGGTGCTTCGTGGAGTTGGGGGCGGGTAAGTTGTACGGATGAGGAATTATTCTTGTCGTTCCGGAAGGAAAGAAGGAAAAGGGGAAGAAATTACTATTTGTTCTAATTTGAGCGATTCCCAACCCGTTGGATGTTTGCGGGAACCCTTGCGTGCCGAAG
Organism: Daldinia sp. FL1419; assembly: GCA_025201765.1. Taxonomy (NCBI): domain Eukaryota; kingdom Fungi; phylum Ascomycota; class Sordariomycetes; order Xylariales; family Hypoxylaceae; genus Daldinia; species Daldinia sp. FL1419. The sequence goes on from MU623340.1 coordinate 766,982, forward strand.
TTTACGCTCCTCCTCCCGCCTGCATAGGCGAAGGGATCTAAGCCTGTTCTGTTCGACTCGTAGAAGGGTTAGGAAGGGTTAGCTGTCACCTCCCGCGGTAGCAGTCGGGATGCCCAACAAGGCTATGTCGGGAAGAGATATGAGATCCGGCGAGGTTTGGTCGCGTCTTTCGCCTTTTCTGTTCAGCTGACCGATATCTCCCTCATATATGGGCAGTCTAAGCGGGTTATATCAGACTAATATGTGTAGTATTAGTGGATCGCGACTCATTACACCGCATCGTCCGAATGTACGGAGTCTGTGTGAATCGTTTAATAACAAGCCCAACATGAACAGGAATGGCCTATTAGTTTAGTAGTAGTAGTCAGTAGTGGTAGTCGGTAGTAGTAATGAGCCTCCTTTTTATCTTTTGGAATTTATCCTAGCTGTGTGTTGGATCTATATCGAGAATATGCTTGCTTGCTGACAGGCTTGGAAGCTAAAAAGCTGCTATAAATGACGTGTTGGTATGTATTAGGTAGTTCATTAGAATGCGGTAGGCCATAAGGTCTTTTTTGGGGATGCACGATGAGCCGCAGGATGAGGTAGGCTATTGGTCGCCTCCAAATGTAGGATTATGTTGTCGAGACGCGATAAACTGATATGTGACCCTGAATGAAACAACGACACGAATAATTCCAGCCGCAAGGCATCTTTGTTTTACCGCCAAGAGTTATTACCATACTGAGTGTCGTCTTCCGAATGGTGCACCCCTGGTAGAAGTAGAAGTAGAAGTAGAAGAAGAGGAAGAAGAAGAAAAGAAAACAATTAATGATTACCAAAGAGCCAATAGTGACAAAATTATATGTAATCTACTATATTCGTACAAAAGGAGTACGGCGAGCACGTATATATATATCAGAGGCACACATATATATCAGCTAGGTTAATTATTCGTAAAACATGGCTGGTTCGTCTATGAAGGAAAAAAAAGTTGGGACAATAAAAAAGCTGGGTATGACCATCAGGAAGAGCACCAGTAAAAAAAAAAGACACCCAGAATGGACATCAGAACCATATGTAAAGATGTGAGGTAAGGCTAGGAATTTCTCAGAGGATCGTCATTCGTTTAACTAGCGTTTATTAGCGTCTTCAATATCATTGAAACCACTAAGGCAGTGACCACCTTTATATCCATGTATCTGAGTACTTATTGGAGGTACCCGCTTTACCGAGATTTGATAAGAGTTTAACGGCGGTCCGCTCCTTATGAATACTTAAAGTAAGGACATTAAATGTATCGTATACATATAAATCCCCTGTGGTTTTAGGGGAGACCCTTCCAACGCCAATCAATCAATCATTCCTTCATATAGCGGTACCTAAAGTTGTTAATAACCCCCCCTTCCAACGTGAACCCCTTTCTCCTTTGCTGACTAGACTAGACATCCCATGTCCCATGTCTTACTTTTTGAACCTTTCCCCGGGTTCAAAACGTTACTTTTTTTCACCACCCACACCACATAGACAAAAATTCCTTATATTAAGACATTTGAGCGGTCGAAATACGGTTGACTAACTTATACGTTTTGCTACGTTATTTGTTTAGTCTTCCTTCGGCGAACCAAGCAAATCTCAATCCGCCGACATACTTGACATTAACGAAAGGTGTGCCAGCTAATGGATACCGGAGATTCGATACAGCATTAATGCTTGGGTTTCGGATGTGAAGTCGATCCATTCGTTCTTTTTTGTTTCTGTTAGCCGACCGAGATTCCGCCTCGAATCGACTCATAGACAGATCGGCTTTAAGTTACAATCTTTCTTGCCTTGCATCTTGCAGACCTTACCTGCAGTAATTAACTTACCCTCGCGGAAGAAAAAAAGAAAAAAAAAAAAAAGAAGACGATTCAGTTTGAGCGCTTCGGTATTTATTTCCTTTGACTGGACAAAAGCCAAGAAAATATTTATCCCCTATGCTGAAATCGAATTTTGAGTACTCTCTCTTTACGCGATAATAATACACCTTGCGAAGGCTGCGATTTCTAATCGGTGTGAGTCGGTCGAATCCCACTCTCTACTCTCTAATTGTCATTTTTAAATTGAGTCGGAACGTTTCCAGGATTGAGCTTTGAACTAATGGATGGTGGCGCTTTAGCTTGGAATCGAACAAAGCCGCTTGAATTGAACCTATTATTTTCCTAAGTCCTGAAGCCCAGTGACAAAAGGCATTGGTTTTTCTACGCAAAAAAAAAAAAAAAAAAAAAAAAGTAGGAATCCCTTACCGTAAGTGATTTCTTCAGGTTTATTCAAGATGGCGGCACCGAACAGGTACGTGTTCTTTCGGTCAATCCACCTGCGATTAAGTTGAATGCCTCTGTTTTTTTATGGGCGCATCTTACTTCATTGTCGAAAAAAGGGAGGTTCCAGACTTATGAACTAGTCCCCTAGTCTGATCCCGCTCTTGGTGATAAGAAATGGGTTTCCCCTTCAAAAGGATTGATTTTAAAGCATAGAACACACCTCGTGCAAAACATACGTATTGTTTATCCTGGATAAAGAACAACTTGGCTGACCATGGACAATTACAGTGGACTTTATAACCAACAGTTTATGAATCCGGGCCCCGCTCCAAAACCACCTTCGAGTCAACCACGACTCAATCTTACTCCTAGCACTAATTATCCGGGAAGCATGACAAACGTGTCTTCACCTATTACACGCACCGCTACTTCGACATATACGGGATCCACAATCTCTTTGCCATTGGCTCGTGAACGATCGAATCAAACCGATGGCATGGGGGGTGTCGCAGTTATAAAAGAGGGTTGGGCCCAGGTTAAGGAGAGTAGGAACTTTATTCAGCCCTGGAAGCAAAAATATCTTATTTTGCGCAAGGAAGCCCTCGACTTTCACAAGACCGAGGGTGGCAAAGTCTCGTACACTCTTTACCTGAAGGATGTTCTCAACGTTGGCCGAGTCGAGGCTGCCGGTACTATCTTCGAGATCAAGAGACACGCGCAAGGGACCTCCAATAGCCCCGGAGACGACGATGGCACCATTAGAACTTTGCATATTAAAGTCAAGAGTGACGATGATCTCTACGATTGGATTGACCTCTTGTACGGTCGATGCCCAACAATGGGTGGAGTGAGCAATCCGACCAACTTCTCTCACGCGGTCCACGTCGGTTTTGATCCGCAAACGGGGCAATTCGTAGGATTACCACCAGAGTGGTCGAAATTGTTAAACTCTTCCGCAATTACTAAAGAAGACTACGAGCGAAATCCCCAGGCTGTTTTTGAGGTCTTAGATTTCTACTCTGATCTGACCAAGAGGGCGGATAACCCGCAGCAGTTCCCAGGCCTTACTCCATCGCCCCCTCCTGGTAGTCAGCAAAACAAGCAGCTAGGATATGGTGGCGGCGGCGCCTCTGTCGCGCCTCCGCGACCGATGCCGCCTTCGCAGCGCAGCTATGGCAATGCGCCGTCGCAACAGCCTACTACCCTCCCGATCCGACCGAACCCCCCGAATATGTCCCAGCAGCAGCCGGCACAAAACATGGGTGGTTATGGCCAGTCGCAGGATGCGGCGCGCGAGGAGCAGCGCAAAAAGCAGCTCGAACTTCAAAGGCAACGCGAGATCGAGGAACAGAACCGACGGGACTTGGAAGCTTACAATGCTTCTATCCCTCAGAAGAAGGTACCTATGGCCCAGCAAGAACTTGGTGGTTATGGTGGCGGCTCTTCCGGCTCGGCAGACCGTTACAACCCTACTCGGGCTGCGCCCCCCGCTCCTAAACCCGCCAACCAGCAAGCTGCCAGCCTTCGCGCTCAACGCCCGGCTCCGCCAGCGCCCAGCGCCTCGGCATCATCGATTGCTAACAGGCCTGGGCTGGCTTCTCAAACGAGCTCGAGCTCTATTCAGAGTTCGCAGTCTAGCCAACAGCGTATGCAACAAAACAACCAATCCTCGACAGCCCCTCGATATCCCAACAACGCCAATGGCTCCCAGCAGCAACGAACGAACGCTCAAGCTCAGAATCAGGCCCAAGCACGCCTACCTGCCACTGTTAAGCCTCTTAACGTGCCGGCCAAACCCAGCCAGCCTCAGCAAAATGATGGTGTTAAGGCCGCGGAAGCTGCGCTAACAGCCAAGCCACCGCCATCGGAGAGGAAGCAAGATGTTCGGATGTCTACCATGTCCGAAAAGGAGGTCATGCAGAAGCTGGTTGAAGTTGTCTCGAAGGATGATCCTAACTTGTCATATTCGAAGCAGAAGAAGATCGGCCAGGGCGCTTCAGGTTCAGTCTATGTTGCCAAGGTTAAAGAGGGCGCTGTTTCTGCAGTTGCTCGAGAAGTTCTTCGTTCTCAGGGAGCTAGGGCTCAGGTTGCCATTAAGCAGATGGACTTAGCACACCAACCCCGCAAGGAGCTTATTGTCAACGAAATTATGGTCATGAAGGACAGCAAGCACCGAAACATTGTCAATTTCCTCGACGCATTTTTACGAAACAACAACGCTGAATTATGGGTTGTCATGGAATACATGGAGGGTGGTGCTTTAACGGATGTCATTGACAACAACCCGGTCATTACAGAGGAACAGATCTCGACAATTTGCCTCGAGGTAAGTTCTAGGAATCCCACTATCTTTGCGTTTGCTAACAGAACTTGTAGACTTGCAGCGGATTGCAACACCTGCACTCTCAGAACATTATCCACCGTGACATCAAGAGTGACAATGTCCTTCTAGATGCTCGCGGAAACGTGAAGATTAGTAAGTTGCGGATACCCTCGTTGAGGAAATTAGGCACTAACAAATTACTAGCCGATTTTGGTTTCTGTGCTAAGCTTACTGAGACTAAATCCAAACGAGCTACCATGGTCGGTACTCCTTACTGGATGGCTCCCGAGGTTGTCAAGCAGAAGGAGTACGGCCCGAAGGTCGACATCTGGTCACTGGGTATTATGGCAATCGAAATGATCGAGTCCGAGCCACCGTATCTTAACGAAGAGCCCCTAAAGGCTCTCTACCTTATTGCAACTAACGGCACACCACGCCTGAAGAAGCCAGAGAAGCTCAGCAAGGAGCTGAAAGCTTTCCTGTCTGTCTGCTTATGCGTGGATGTCAAGAGTCGCGCGTCAGCGGACGAACTTTTGCAGCACGATTTCTTGAAGCACGGTTGCCCCCTCCCAAGCCTATCCGAATTACTTGCATTCCGAAAGCATGCCAAATAATCGAGGCATGATTAATAATGATACTTTATCTTCCCCCTTTAATTTCTCCCCTCCGACGTAAAGAGATCACCTCATGTTTATTAGTATCAGGGTCTAGGGGCTGCTTGTCGATTCCCATATACCCCTCCAGGTTGCGGGCGTTGGCGGATAGCAGTTCATCTGATTCATAAAGGTTTGCATGAGACGCGGTCACGATTTGGAACATATAGATGAGGCACTTGCATGATTGTCATGGATATGCGGCGTATTCATCGATTGCGGCTGCAACGTGAGGGGACTCGGTAACGCAATGTGGCGTTACTAGGTCCCCGCGCTGAAGACACGAATAGCACAATAGCACAATAGCACAATATCACAATAGCACCCTAGGTTCATAGCAAATGGCTGGTTGCATAGGAGACTTGCGGAGACACGATAAATACCACGGAGAGTTTGGAAGCTTTTACCTTTCGGAGGACGTGTGCGTACGTTCGAGGCTTGGTTTTGCAGGCGTAGGCGTGCGATAAAGGCGATGTGTAACTCAATAATATAGATATGCAAAATCAATCTAGGCATACGTCCTGAAATCCCAAAAGTCTCGAAATCATGAAGTATTGTTCGCTAACTGATTCCTACCTGATTATCGTAGGTTGTCATCTGTCTGGATGGGTAATGAAAATGTTGGCAAATGGGTACTACTTAACAACTTTGTCCACTGAACGGCAATTCGACATCTCGTATACCCGCTTACGGATGGGGGCCAAAAACGATATAAGGATATAAGGCCGGCAGTAATTGGCTATTCCATATTCTTACGTGGTATTCGCAGCTAATGTCCGCTACCAAGAACATACGTGGCCCCCTTTTATAGCTTTTATAGTTGGTTCTAGTATATTGCTGCGTTGTCTTGATATATAGGTAGTTTCTAATTTTTGAACCTAGACCTTTTTCTTTTTTATAGCATGCGAGACGTCTAGGTTAGGTACTAACTAAGGCTAGGAGGTACATGCGTAGCGGTATCTGGCACAAGCATCATCCATCCTCGGACCTGAGATAAGATGTAAATTCGTTAAAAGTGCATGCTACCTAATTGTGATAGGGCTGAGGGGGGGTCTTGTCCCAAAGTTGCTAATTAGTGGCCCGTGCTACGCTAGCCGCAGAGTGCGCATTGTGCCTTGAGTAGTTCAAACTTTAAGTAGGTAAGTAGGTTAAGGTAATCAAGTACCAACAGGCAGGCACGCCGGGCATGGAATACCTAGTACGGGTACAGTTACAGTTATAGTTTACATCATAGGTACCTAAATACCATAAAGAACTTACTGGGTAACTAGCTTTAGCATTGAAACTTTAATGAAATTAAGGAATTAACGTCAGATATCTAGATGTATTATTCGCCTTTCTACCCCAACTCACTCGTGTGATTTTGTTTTGCTCTCGTTCGGACACACCTATATGTACCTGCCTATTAAAGCGCATATGTATTAAGACAGTGCTTATTCGTACTAACTAAAAAGAATGAATCGTGATGTTATTGCATCATATTATGCGTACTATGCAGACTATGCAGCAACAGTTAGTGTGAGGTTGCCTCACTTGGCTGACTGGTACCTACCTAGGCTGCCTTATTCCAGCCGTGACACGATTACCTCAGTTAGTTAGTTAGGTGGTTTAAAGGTAGTTTAAAGGTACTGCCCCTCGGAGAAGGCCTAGCTCGAAGCTTCCTGCAAAATGACTGCAGCCTACATATATCATCTTAGGTACAAGGTATCTTAAAGTTTAGTACGTTACAACGTATTCTGTAGGTTCGATGGGGCGTTCGATCAAGTATTCTACTATCTACTATCTATCTACTAACTATCCTCTTACATACATTCATACATTCATACATTCATACATTTCCACGGCGTGTGACTCTAACACCGTCTCAAGTTCGGCATCTTTCCTTTCCTTTCCAATATTTAATACCCTCTTTGTTTTATCACTCCAAAGTCTCGCTCGATCCATCGCCTATTAATACCACTGCTTCCTCCCCTTTCATAATCTTAATGCCCATGATTGTTTGACAAGACGTAGCTCGCATCTGGAACGTAATAGTCGATTCCCGAAGCGTCCACCTGATTTTGGGTCCTAGGCTTTCCTTTTCCTCTTTGCAACATCAACATCAGCATCATTATCGTATATATCGGCAACGATGAGCTGCGAAAAAGTAATCGCAGCAAATGCGAAGCCCGTGTGGTCGCGACTGACCAAGGGCCTTAAGAAAGGCTCTAAGAAGAAGGCTGACGCAGAGCCTGAAAAGGAGAGCCCCTCTTCAAGCACTTCGGCGGTGGATGTGGCTATGAAATGTGAGATCAAGCATCTAGACCAACGATGGAACGAGAAGGATGAACAATACTTTTCCGAAAGGAAACAGGAAGTCGAAAAGCCCGAACAGAAGGATTGGTGGCGTCTGTTTGCCTTTTGTATCGTCAAGCACTATTACGACGATGATGAGCTCGACACCACTCGCCTATATGTGAACCCCCAACCGCTTCGGCAACTATTAAAGGATACTATTGGGGACTACCCAGATGATCCCATAAACGTCGAAGACGTAAGGATTGAGGCGCCGTACTATTCGCTATTCCATTACCGAAACGAATTGGAAAAGGAGGGTCTAGACCGATTCAAGAACGACAAGGACTCTAAAGCCCAACTAGGACTACTCATGAACTGGATCAAAACCCACTTCGAGGATGATATCTCTGCTTACGAGAAGTGTATCTCCAGTCTTAAGGCTATCTCATACGAGAGTTTGTGGACCCTATTCCCGCCCAATAAGATTATACACGCCAAGGTACTCAACCAGCACCGCGGGTTCCGCGTCCACAGCTGCTGGTATGAGGAAGGCGAAGATCCCCACCTGCATATCTGGGCTAATTTTATCGACTTTGATGGCGACGCGCTTGGTACGAGGAGAGCTGAGTTAGCTATCAAGAAGTATGCGGGAACAAGGCAGTTGTCGGAGCTCACTACCATCCCACTTGATCTACTAGACGATAATGAGGAGATCCGCGCCGAGCTAGTCCGACGTGGCAGGAAGTTCGAAAGCTATATAGGACAGCACTTTGAGCAGTACAACGGCGTCGGGCTCAAGAAGACCGAAAGGGGCTACGCGAGGTTCAATGTCAAGGGGCGCATAATGATCGACTGCGAGACGTATCATAGGCTCGAAGCTGATGACGCATTTGATGTGGTAGAGCTTGGGAAACCTGCGAGCTCCAACGATTCCAGCCATAGGACAGCCGTCAACGAGGTCGATTTCGTGCGCGAGACCAAATCTTTCGATAAGTTGTCCGACGACGACGCTTCGATTACTAACGCCACGGTCCGGGGGTACGCGTTTGGGGTTAAGCAGTTCCTTGAATTTTTCGTTGATAAGGTCTCGCCTATTGAGTGGAACACTCATTGCTTTGACGATCTCGTGCTCGACCCGGCGACTAAGAAGACTGTCCAAGCGGTAGTTTCTACACACTCGAGTAGTCGAGACGGGTTTGACGATATTGTAAAGGGGAAGGGCCAGGGGCTCGTGTGTGTGCTACAGTACGTATTTCTGAAGTTTCTTTCCATTCGATACCATGCCTCGAACTTTATCCGAATATACCCGCGACACATAGCCTCGAACCATATCATGTTTCAAGACTTATACTATGAACTCTAAACGGAACGGCGGCTAACCCTGATATCTTTATAGTGGACCTCCTGGAGTTGGTAAGACATTGACGGCCGAGTGTGTCGCGGAATACGTCAAGCGACCCCTATACATGGTCTCGTCCGGTGATCTAGGTGTATCTAGTGGATACCTCGATCTTAACCTGTCGCGGATCATGGACCTCGCATCAACATGGAAAGCAGTGCTGCTTATTGATGAGGCAGATGTGTTCCTCGAACAGCGGTCGCTTCACGATGTGCACCGGAATGCCATGGTGAGCGTGTTCCTACGAGCACTCGAGTACTACGGCGGCATCTTATTCCTTACTACGAATCGTGTAAGCACATTTGATGAAGGTTTCAAGAGTCGTATCCATGTGCCGATCCGGTATACGGATCTAAGCACGGTATCGCGCTTGCAGATCTGGCGCAATCTGTGCGGTCGCGTTCCTGGTGGTGTTGACGTTGATGAGGATGGGTTCCAAGAACTCGCGAAGCATGATCTTAACGGTCGGCAGATCAAGAATGTGATCAAGGCTGCTGAGAGTCTGGCTGCTTTTGATGGTGTGAAGGTCGATTTCGAGCAGTTGAAGCAGGTTACGAGGATACAGGATACGTTTGAGAAGGATCTGACGAATTTGGGAGGCGTGGATTACACTGCGCCTGGGGAGTCGAAGAGGAATGGCGAGGGGTTTAACATGTTCATGTGAAGCGTCAGGTCGATTCAATCTGGTGAGGAGCTACCCGCATGAGCGCATGAAATAGATGTCGGTTGGGCGCTGGCGTTTGGGGGAAAATGTTACTTGTGTATATGGGCAGCTCGGCGTATTAATGATGAATGAATGCACATAGAGACGAGATTATGTATGAACTACCTTATAGGGATTTGTACCATTGCTGTTGACTTCGAAGTTCCGTATTAATTACCAAGAAGGCGTCAGTGAGATACCCCTAATGTGTTCTCAACGCGAATATTAAAGCCATAATAAAGTAGACCCTATTTGAAGCATAGGTAGACTAGGTACATGAACTAACTGGCTCTCGCATGGATTGAACATAGGTAAGTATTGCGACGACCACGCAATGCTCTTATGCGTGTTAGAGCTCTCATGTCTGTCCGTAATAAACAGCCGTACCAAACTAAGCAGGGAAACAATCAGCAAATCAGCAATACCTCCCATCATTTTCTCATGTAATGTAATCGACGCGCAGCGACGTCTCCTAATCAGCACAAATCAAACAACGACGAATCCATCCATCCGAGGTAACCACCCGTTCACGGTCAACCAGTGGATTGCTAGCTTGATCGCCGCCTCGACTAGGTCGTCTAGCGACACGCAGCCCAACTTCCCTGCGCACCAGCGCCGCGGGGCTTGAAGAACTCGGTGAGCAAATTTACGGCAGGGACGTCGACGTCGCTGTTCGCGGGGATGAAGATCGTCTCGTAGGGGTGCGGGTTGCGCGCGTAGTACTGCATGTGAAGCGCAGACTGCTTGGGCTGCAAGTTGCTGGCCGCGGAGGTGCTGGTGAGTAGACAGTCGGCTGCGTAGTTAGGCGTGATGTGGTAGGCGGCTGCGAGGGCGTCTACCGAGTAGCCGGCGGACGTTAGAGCCGAGACTGCTATGCCAGCTTTAGCCCCGTCGTTGGAACACAGCGAGATGGGGTTTCTGAGACGTCGCTGGTGCAGAGAAAGGCTGTCCTTGGCAGGTCGGAGGAAAGGACTTAGAAGAATGTTCATGCCGATTTCATCGGTGGCCCAGAGAGAAGGCTCGATGTGGAACTTGGGGTGGCACGTTGCTGCAGTACCGACGAGCTAGATAGAATTAGCAAGTTATTCTACCGGTTATGATTAATAAAAGAGGGTTGCTTACCTTGACGTCCTTGGTGAGTCGGTTCAGAAACGCGTCGCTCCAACAACCTTGGCTCCAGTAAGGCATGAATGGGCCGCGAATGTTGGAGTCCATCATGATGAAGTAGATGTACTTCTTCCAGAGTTCATCCTTGAGAAGAATCTCACCGTGGGCACCCAGATCAGAGCACGGGTCAGAACGCGGGATGACCCTGACGTTGGTCATCTCAGGGATCAGTGTGCCAGCGTTGGTGAGACCGTTTAGAATAAACACGAAATCTGCTCCATCGTCTGATAAAGTTACGATGTTAGTGTGATGTGGTTAGAGGAAGGCTTTAAGGAGTGAGATGTAGAGATTGCTCGCTTCCACATGGTGGAAGCCGATAGTACATATAATCTGATTATGTACGAAGGGAATTAGTACTTACGGAGACCATGTTCGATGAAGTATGCCAGGTTTTGACGAGCAACTCGAGACTCCGAGTAGGAGTACGTAATCAAAGGACGAGCGTAATCGACAACAGGGTGTTCGACGTTGTAGTAACCAGTAGTAGAGACAATGCTAGTGGGTTTCTCAAGGCCAACAATGGCCTTGTCGTCAATCTACACATATTAGCATTCTTTGAATAGGTGTTTACCTAGTCAAAGTAGATGGTGGTAAGATACTCACAGCAAAATCGTTCTCGTGGGAGAACTTGACAAAACCATAGAGGCCTGTGAAGGCCAGGATGACGATAGTCAAAACGGTGGGATGAATGAATTCACGCATTTTGGCTTGTTGGTTCAAAGACGAGTTAAGTTGAGATGGAAGAAACTATGACTTGGTACTAAATGAAGATTTGGAATGAAATGAAAGATGCTTTTTGTTTCGTAGGAAGTAAACGTTTCAAAAAGGATGATATTAGAGGCGAGTTATTGACGAGAGCCCTAATACCATCCCAAGCTACGGAGAATCAAGCTTGAAAGTCTTTGTCGTGGTTGTTTCGAAACCTGGAAACTGATTCAATGAAGGGAAAGATGGGAAGAGTTGGGTTGGTTCTTGGGTAACACGAGAATGGTGTTATAGGTTGTTCTTGGAAGTTATGGGGGGTAGGTTCGGAGCTCCTCCGGGTAGGCAGACCCGGACACGGAGGTGGAAGGAGGCACCGGTACCTCCGCCTTCCGCGCCTTCCAGGTGTAGTTTCGGAGGTTACATGCATGTACTAACGACCCTACGTATACTCACAGCCCCTTACAGTTGACTCTGTAAAGGTTGTACTACCCAGGTACACACCAGAAGCACAAGACTATACATCGGGAAGTCTCAAAACACCCATGGCAAGCACTACCCTTGCTTAACGCAGCTAACCTGGTCTTACACGTGGGTACATACTTGGTGTGTCTGATTTAATTGGCTCATGCCCAATGATTTAGCTTTCTATGAGGGCTTTATGTGATTGAAGCATAGAGGAAAGAGCCCTGTCCTGTTTCGAGCAAGTAGAGTTTAATGTGTGAACCATTCTGGCATGAGTCAATGTGAGGATCTACAATGGAGCTACCTACATGGGTGTAAGGTACACGGCTACACGGCTACACAATCTACATATATACATGTTAGTGCAATGTTAGGTATCTTTGAGTATACGATATGTATTACTTATTGTGAATTAGAGCATGCCCTAGTCCCGTCACTTTGTTCCAGGGGCTTATTTATATCTTCAGTTGGGCTTCCAATCCCACATTCCATTGTCCCGTGTGAGCAAGAAGATAAATCCAGTGACCCGAGAAGTAGTATAACCTCTCACTTAACTTTTACGAATATCTTTCCAGTAGCCCTGTTCGTTGCTAGCCTTTCGTAGGCCTTGACAAGAATTGTTAGTAATAATACCCGGAGATAAAAAAAGTTCAAGTAGGTAGACTTAGACTTACCCGTACAGCATCATCCATTTCGTAAGTAGAATCGACGGGAACCTCGTCAACCCACCCCTTCTCGAACCATTTCGCAATATCTCTTGCCGAGTCACCGCTTGGTGCGCTCATGATATTTACACGCGTGCGTGGTGTGCCTCCGAGTATGACTGGTCGCCAGTTGCCCAGCTTGAAATATCCGAAAGGGCCTGGCTCGATGTCTAGATATTTCCCCTCGGTTTTGAGATACTTAGGAGAGCGAGTATACAATTCCTCGTTACCTACGCAGTCGATAATGGCGTCGAAGGGTTTATTTCCAGGTGCCGTACACAGAGAAGTGAAGTACTCGGGGAGGGATTTATGAGCGGTATAATCCACCACCTATAAGAGGGAAACCAGTATGAGTTGTGCTAATCTTTTTTGAAAGGGGACCATGGGGAACCATGGGGTATCGAGGGTTAATCTGTATTATTGGCGAACGTACCTCTTCCGCACCTAGCCTTCGAACGAAAGCCTCATTCTTCGCCGAGCAGATAGCAGTGACATGCATACCCATTCCACGAAGTAGTTGAACCGAAATAGAGCCCACGCCACCACTAGCACCATTCACTAGGACCCTGTCGCCTTCGCGCAGGTTAGCAGCATGGATTATCACGGCGTTGGTCTGTCCAGCAATTCCCAAGAGCCCAGCTGCGACAGATTCTTCGAGACGCCGGGGTTTCTCGGCGACCGCATGTGCGGGAACCACTAGATAGTCGGACAGTGCGCCAGCACCGCGCCACATATTCCCCAATGGCACTGTGCCACCGACGATCATGCCGACTCGTATATCGGAGGAAGACTTTGGGGAAGGTAGTCCAGTTTGAACAACTTCTCCGACGAAGTCCATTCCGGCAATGGTATTGACTTTACATGGAATTGCCATTGTCATGATTTTGATCTCGCCGGGGTTACTTGCTGCGTACGAGACTCTGACCATGATCTCTCCAGTCTTAGGTGGCGCCGGAGTTGGCCAGTCGGTCTTTAATTGAAGAACGTCCTGGGGTTTTCCGGCTCGGGTAACAACCCATGCCTTCATAGTTTTCGGTACGTCGGCCATTGTGTATGACTTATACAATACGAGCTAAGCGAATAGTTGCGGTGTCTAGTATACAGTATACTTGATTCCAATGGAAGAAGTGTAGTTCATGGCGTCTTATATATTTGCGCCCGTCTAGTATTCAACTCCATATTGGGAATTACGCCTCGGGATCATATTTGTCAACAGGGGCAAATACGGTGATATGACGGTTCGATGGTGATCTTCTATCCGATACGGCTGATGCGGCTAATGGAGCCGCTTATGGCACGATGGCTCAAAAGGGTAGCAGGATCCGCATCTAGCTTATGAATAGGCGGATCTAGATGCCTATTTCGGAACACGCCAGACTTCACGACGACGTTATAATCTCGATCGGATCGACTCTGAAAACGTAGCCTAACGCAACTGAACATAAAGCACATGTATATGTCATCTGATGAGATATGATTATGTCGGAGGCGCCTGCTGTTATTACTAGAACTGAGGAGCTTCGTGAACCTTCGAAGCGTCGATATAAGCGTACTCGAACTGGTTGTGAACGATGTCGCACACAACATCGCAAATGTAAGTGGTCCATATATCAATGATTAAAAAAAACGAAAAAAAACCATCAATGTTTAATATGGGTAATATGCTAAATAAATCATAGGCGACGAGGGGAAACCGCAGTGTCGACGATGTACTGATTCCGGTGCTACGTGTAAATACGTCGCGCGGGTATCCTTTCTAGAGAAAAACTCTCGAACACTATCGGGCTCTACTTGTTCAAAGCCACCAACGGTTTCTGTGACGCATGAATATCCTGCTGTGGAAGTATGTCAAAACGCCATTAGCTGATATAATATACTATCATCGGAAGCACTAACACAGCATTCTAATGTCTAGTTTGTCATCAACAAAGAATCCTCTATCGAAAAAAGTGCCTCTGGCTCACCTTCCCCTTCAACGGTGATAAGCCGTGACGAGCAGCCTCAAGACGGTGTTGGTGTTGAAAGAATCCCCGAGCCGCGACCTATATCCCTGGCGCGTGGCCCACAAACTCAAGATGGGTCCAACCATTTTCAAGAAAAGGAAATCCCAAATCCTGAAATTACAGATCTGGACAACTTTGAGAGCTCGAATTACCAAATGTCATCGTCTGACTCTTCTCATGACACTATTGGTCGCAAAAACGACAGGTGGCCCATTGCTGGGCGTAGTTGTCTTTCGGATAATGAGATTGATCTTTTCAAGTACTTCGGCCATCATATAGCCCCTTGGGTAAGTCTTTATTCTCGATAACCTCTCACTTAGAACCCCCTATTCTAACCATGAACGCTTATAATCGTGTAGCTAGACGTCTATGATCAAGGTCAGACTTTCGGCCAACTCTTCACCCGACTAGCAATGAATTCTCCTTGCGTAATGGATGGAATTCTGCACGTATCAGCAATATTTCGAAGCTGTCCTGTAGAGATAATAAAACGCCGCGGTGTCGGTGCTCTTCATCTCCAAGCGCTCTCGAACCCATCCGCCACCGCGAACGGGCTCTTGGACTTTCGACTGATGGCCAGTTTTGTGCTGGTGAGAACACGCCTTTTTATCCAGGACGTCCCTGAGTCGTGGGAGCCTACCTTCTATAAGGGTGGAAGCTCTTTTAGCCACGATAAACTGAGCGCACTCGATGCGAGTCGAGGCCGAATTTGGTCCAGTTCCCTAGGCTTGCTTTCAAGATTGGGTACGTTACACCCCTGAAATGGTGGAAAACATCCCTCCCTATTCTCTAGATATTCTCTAGACGGGCAGAGTCTTTTGTTCTATTATATTAGCCATTAGCTAATCGAATTACCAACCATCGAAGAAATCGCATATTACCTCATAAATCAGACATCCCCTAATAATATTACCGAGCCCATACATCGACTACTTAATTTGGCAAAGAAGTATATCGATACCCGCGCTCAATCCCATGAAGTGTTACGTACTTCTCTCGAATGTCTTGGGCTCCTAACTGATGTAATGAACCTTTGCCTTCCAGTTTCAGAAGGCGAAGAATACGTAGCATCGTCTCGAGCTGTGGTTTCGCCCTTGGTAGGAGCCCCTCGAGTTACGAAATGGAGGGAACTACTCAACGAACTTCGAAAATGGCACGCAGACCGCCCTCCGGAACTACAGGAGTTAATAGAAACCGAGAGCAGTGAGGCTGCGTTTCCTGTTGTCGTTTTCGCTGGCAGTGCTGGAATCGCATCGAACATACTATATCACACCGCCATGTTTTTACTACTTGGCAACAAACCACAGTCGATGTCACTCGCCGAACTCCATAACAACTCAGAGCTCAGCACGATACAAATGTCGCCCCTTTGGCATGCACGTCGTGTATGCGGCGTCGCACTGAATAGCGAGCCAGAACATATTCGTTGCTGGGACCCGTGCGTAATAGCTGCTTTCTCACTTGCCGCACGGAAAATGACGCACCCAGCACAACGGAATGATATAGCCGTATGCCTTAGCCGTATCGGGGAAGCAGGATGGCATATACAAGGCCTAATCCGGGGACTGCGTAACGAATGGGGTCGTATTGTTTGATGCGAATGATTGATCAGTTATGCACACGATAATATACGACGACTGCTTTACGCATTAGAGGCCTTCTATACGTGAATTCGCCTAGCTGACACGAGAAGGGTTATCTTATGGTGTATGATGCACGCATTTCCTCAAGAGGTATATGCAGCCGTAAAGTTAGGTCCCCGAGCCTTTACTGGAAACCCAGCCTCATCCATGGAGTTGTGGAAGCCGCTGGAACGGCGTCCTGCCTCGACGAGTACTATGCTTCTAGATCAACACGCAATATATATCTTATCTCAGAGGCCTGTATTTATGGTATATTAATCCGTCTCTCATCTCTCATTTTGGTCTAAATGCACGAGTACCAGCCCGTAAAACCCTATTCGAGAAGATCTCCTACATCATTTAAGTTATATCCCTGTCCCCCAAATCAGTCGTATTATATCATCTTAGGAGCTATAAAATAGGATGGATTTACAGCAACGAGGCAGGCTGATTCTGTTGTTGCAGCTGCCTTTCTAGACAGGAAACATGATGAAATTTTCGAGTTAGCTCAAAGCGATGATAACATGTATACATACTCTCGGTCGTATTGGCAAGAATAATGTCGCCATAGTCATGCCGCCAGAGGGGGGGCCTGGAATAGCAGATGTTGTGAATAATATGTTACACACTTTTCACGATATTTGTGTCGCTATTATGGTTGGTGCCGGCAGTAAGGAACACCTAGCAACGCTTCCTGGAACCCTGCGGACGGCAATAAAAGTTCAAAACAAGTCTTCGGGAAGGATATTGATGCCACTGGACCGTACAATGAGATGGACCGCACGGTAGCGTCTCTTGGGAGCGGCTTTTATCAGCTAAACTAACTAATGGGGGCTTTTGGTGAGATATGATTGAGTTTGCTCCTATGTATGTACCTGTGTGTTTTGACTGAATAACCATACGATATACGATACACGGAGGGTTACCTATGGAGATATATACCAATCAATCCTCGTGGTTTTCAAGTGGTAAGTTTTCAGCCGTATAACATAACAGATAAAGAGAGAGAAAAGATAATAAGTGTGTTGAATTCTGAAGAATTCTAAGTGGGGAGGATTCCCCAGAAAGGCTTTCATACTTCTACACAGTGCCTCGCACCTTCCACTTCATCGTAACCTGCACCGATAACGCGTTCTGCAGGGTCTAACCTAGGCTACTTATCTTGGCTTTTATGCAAAGTTATGCCACAAGTGGCTTGAGCTCGAGACGGCACGGACCAATGAGGTACGTTAAGGTTAAGCGCGTTCCCGCTAACCTAGTCAAAACCTAGTCAATTTGAGGTGGTAATTGCAGGGGAAGATACAGCAGGTACCTATCTGCTCTTCCTCAGCCTCATCAAACAAGCCTTGCATCTTCCCAAGAGCATCATCATCTTTTTAAAATAATTTAATCGTATTTGGCGCCAGGTTCGTTTGCAAGCAGGGCGCTTCAATCGTATTTCTGCTTGAAATTTGATTCCAAAAGACGATGCCTTGAGCTTGGAGGCGACTGTTTGAAGGTCTCTAACCAACCTCACTTGTAACCTTAGAATCTATTTATTTTTATCTGTCTCTTATCCATCTTCCCCTTCGCCAACATCGTCGCAGTTTTGTATTCGTTGACGTCTTTAATTACCCGTTCGTCATGTCGGCCCCACGAAGCAGCCAGGCCAATGGTGGCTTCAATGGCGACATGATTCCCACACCGATTAGCAAACGATTCTCCGACATTCCTAGCGCGATCGATATTCCTGTTCAAGGTGACCAAGAAGACGAAGCTGTCGAAATCGACCTCGAGGATTTGGTTGACGACCCTACCGAGCTTTGCACGTTATTCGAGAACGAGCGCGCTGCCCGGACGTATTGGATGACTGTGTCCCTTGCCTACGCGAAGCAGAAGAAGATCGACCATGCCATTGAAATGCTAAACCGAGGCGGCAACGCGATGCAAGACAACAACCCCAAAGAGAAGCTTAGCATAATCACCTGCTTGTGCTGGATGTATCTTTGGAAAAGTCGCGAAGCGCCACGTGTTCCGCCCGAGGGCGCGCTCCTATCTGAAGCTAAAACTAAGGATTACTATCTTCAATTAGCCACGTCTTCCCTCAACGATGCATCGCGTATAAACCCGGCATTTCCACCTCTCTTTTTAGCCCGTGGTGTGCTTCAACTTCTAAAGGCCTCGTTACAGGCACCATCCAAAGCCCCTGGAGCTGGACATATCGAGCAAGACAAAGCCGATCTGCTGAAGAGCGCCTTAAAGGCCTTCGATCAAGCGAGCAAGGTTTCGCAAGGGAAGAACATGTTGGCCCTGCTTGGAAGGGCGAGAGCGTTGTTTGGGCTTGGAAACTATAAAGAGTCGTTAGACGCATATCAGAACGTTTTGAGGAAAATGCCCGACTTGGTGGACCCCGATCCTCGAATCGGAATTGGATGTTGTTTCTGGCAGCTCAGGCACAAGGAAGATGCAAAACAAGCTTGGGAAAGGTGTCTCGAGATCAACCCAGAATCGAAGACGGCCAATATTCTCCTCGGCCTATACTATCTGGACGCCAGCAGTCGGGTTCCTACGAATAGTCCCGAGTTTATTCGGCTTTACAAGAAGGCCATGACGGAATATACGCAAAAGTCATTCAAGATCGACAAAAACCAGCCTCTGACATGCGCAACCTTCGCTAGCTATTTCTTATCCAGCAAGAATCTGGCCCATGTCGACTCGTTGGCTAACAAGGCCATTCAGTACACTGATGTGAATGCAATTGCGAGTGACGGCTGGTATTTACTTGCTCGAAAAGAGCATTTCAGCGACAACTTTGAAACGGCTGCAGATTATTATCGGCGTGCGGACGAAGCCAGGGGCGGCCTCGAGAGAGGCTACCTGCCAGCGAAGTTTGGTGTCGCCCAACTTTCGGTCCTGAATAATGACTTAGGAGAGGCGAAGCTCCGCCTAGAAAAGATTATCCAATCAGCGAGCAAGAACGAACGAAACTACGAGGCCATGATTCTGTTGGGCACCTTGTACGCCGAGGAAGTCTTCGCCAACCAATATGCCGCGGCTAAGGAAGATAAGTCTGCGGAGATGCGAAAAGCTATAGAATATTTGGAACATGTCCGCACGGCTTGGAAGGACCCCAAGAAAAACCTATCTCCTGATTCAGCAATTCTGCTGAACCTTGCACGCCTATACGAGAGTGACCACCCGGACAAGGCCCTCGAATGCCTCTTACAGGTTGAGCAGCTCGAACTAGATCAGATTCCTACTTCGGAGCACCCAGCTGGCATTGAAGATGAGTCTGCCCTACGTAATGCATTACGCAAGAATCTCCCCCCGCAACTTCTTAACAACATCGGTTGCTTTTATTCCCAGGCCGAGAAGCACGATCTAGCCAGCCAAATGTTTGAAGCTGCTTTGAGCTCCTGCATGCGAATCGGGGAGAAGGGCGAGGATATAGATACGGATGCCTTGGTTACTACCATAAGCTTTAACTTGGGTCGAAGCTACGAGTCACAGGGCCTCACAGATCAGGCTGTTGAGGTGTACGAGAAGCTACTGGCTCGTCATGACGACTACATAGATGCCAAGGCCCGACTGGCTTATATCAAACTACGCAAGAACCCCAACAAGGAAGGCCCTGATGCTGTCGCACAGCTTCAGCAGGAAAATTCGTCTGACCTGGAAGTCCGCGCTTTGTACGGCTGGTACCTCGGGCGCGTGAGTTCCCGCAAGAAGTCGGGTAACGTTAATGAGGACCCGGAATTGCGGCACTACAAGCATACCCTTCAGTACCACGATAAACACGATCGTTACGCTTTAGTTGGCATGGGAAATCTATACATGATGGCCGCCCGTGAGATGCGTAGGGAGACCGATCAAGAAAAGCAAAAGCGATCTGCTACATATACCCGTGCCGTCGAGTTCTTCGACAAGGCATTGCAGTTGGACCCAAAGAATGCACATGCTGCTCAGGGTATTGCTATCGCACTAGTCGAAGACAAGAAAGACTACAAAAACGCGCTTCCCATATTCCTTAAAGTTCGTGAGACCATCAAAGATCCGAATGTATACATCAACATTGGGCACATATATGCCGAGTTGCGACAATTCTCAAAAGCGATCGAGAGCTATGAGACGGCGTTATCAAAGGACGGCAAAGCGAACGATCCAGGTATATTAGCGTGCCTCGGTCGGACGTGGTTGAATAGGGGTAGGCATGAGCGGAATCTTGACGCGTATAAATCTGCTCTAAGTTACGCCAAAAAGGTAAGACCTGCTAGGCGCCAATCTCTGTATGATCCGAGGCTGACCATATATTATAGGCTCTCGAAGTCTCTCCGGATCAAGTCCATTTTAAGTTCAATGTCGCGTTCGTTCAAATCCAGCAGGTCCAGCACATTATGAATGTGCCTGAGACACAGCGTACGCTCGCCGAACTGGAGGAAGCATCCGAAGGCCTCGAAGCCGCTATTATCGCCCTAGACGAGATTGCCACCCATCCACAACCGCCGTATCCCAAGGCCGATCTTGAGCAGCGAGCAAATATGGCTCGCAACACCCAGCGCAAACAACTTGGCCGTCAGATCGAGAGCCAAAAGGAATACGAAGAGAAGAATAAGGAAAAACTTGCTGCAGCTTTGGAACAGCGCCAGGCTGAATTAAGGCGACGCGAAGAGGAACGACAGAAGGCACTTGCGCTAGAGGAAGAGCGACGGGAGAAGATCCGCAAGGAACGTGAGGAGATTACAGCCCGCGATAGAGCGATAGCCGAACAGCGAGCCGAGGAAGAGATGGCTGCGCAACAAGCGGAAATGACTACGGATAGCGAAACGGGCCAAAAAGTGAAGAGAAAGCGGAAGACCAGACCCAAAGCGAGTGGTGAGCCCAAGCCAAAGGGCCGCTCACGAAAGAAGAAGGTCGATAGCGACGGCGAGGATAACGAGTCTGAAGAGGAACGCCAACCAAAGAAGAAGCGCAAGCTTGCATCCAAGAAAGAGTCTACCAAGTATAAGTCTGCAGAGATTGTAGTTGATAGTTCGGACGATGACGATGACGCCCTCGAACGTGCCGAAAGAGCTCTTGAGAGGCAGCCCTCGGTTCCGTCGGAAGCCGATAACCTATCGAAAGCTGGTGATAACGAAGATAGGATGGAGGTAGACAATACAGCCGGGCAGAATGACGATGATGACGAGGAAGAGGAAGCAGCAACTAGCCGTGCACCAGCCAAGCGCTCTCGGCGTGGTAGGGTTCTCGATGACAGCGATGAGGACGAAGATGAAGGCGAGGGCGCTGGTGCTAGTGCTAGTGCTCCAGGTGCCGCGGCTAACGGAGACTCGGATGCCGAGCCGGCAGCAGACGCCGCAGATACTAGCATGGCAGACGTCGCGGACGAAGACGAAGAGTAGTAAGGCAGTCTGTTTGTATATTATAAAAAGGGGATATCACGACTGCAGGCTTTTCTAGTAGACCTTGGCTGATTAGGCGCTTGAGATAATTCCTATATTATAGGATGATAATGAAGTAGAAAATATCTACGAACGGAGCGAGTGCATAGAGACCTGTCTTTGAGAAATAAAATGTTACCGATGCGAAGACGCAATCGAATTTATGCCATTAAGAGTATGAAGAACCCCGCTACTACGATTCCGACATGCCGAACTAATATCCGGATCGCATTCCACTTTGTGAAGCTCATTTAATCACTACATCATAATCCGGGCCTGATACTCACGTACATTCATTTCGGATGAGGCATCTAGTTTATTCATACCAGGCTCTTCGCCGCACGGTTCATTCGCCACCTTTCGGGACATTCAATGGGATAAGATCCATCACCTCGATGGCGCCCAGCCAGCGCAGCTTCCCGGCGATATTCGTTCGCGGCGGGACGTCCAACGGGCTAGTCATCCGGCGGGAAGACCTGCCGCCGCGGGACCAGTGGCACGCGGTGCTGCCGGCGGCGATGGGGGCGCCGGACCCGTACGGCAGGCAGCTGAACGGGATGGGCGGGGGGGTGTCGTCGACGTCGAAGATCTGCGTGGTGGAGCCGTCGGGGAGGGGGGATGCGGATGTGGAGTTTACGTTTGTGCAGGTTGGGGTTGGGGATGGGAGGCTGGATGTCGCGGGGAATTGTGGGAATATGTCGGCGGCGGTGGGGCCGGTTGCTTGGGACGAGGGGGTTGTGAGGAGGGAGGGGAGGGGGGAGGGGGAGGAGAAGGTGGGACAAGGGGCGGGGGAGGAAGGGTACAGGGAGGTGGTGGTTAGGGTGTTTAATACGAATACCTCGAAGATTATACACTCCCGGTTCAGAGTCGCTGGCAACCCGCCGGTGTATTGCCCCGAGGGCGATTACGAGATGGACGGGGTTCCGGGGACGCAATCCAAGATCACGCTGAGCTTTCTAGATCCGGCCGGGGCGAAGACGGGTAAGGCGTTGCCGACGGGGAATGCGGTCGATACACTGACGCTGCCGGATGGAAGTACTATCGAGGCGTCGCTGGTGGATGTATCGAATCCGGGGGTGTTTGTTCGGATAGACGATCTCGGGATCAAAGATGCTAGTCCGGATACTTTTACCCCTCAGACCGTCGAGTCGGATCCGGCGCTTAAAGCTAAGCTGGAAGCGATCCGACAGGCGGGCGCGGCGAGAATGGGATTAGATCCGAAGACGGAGAGCGTGCCTAAGATCGTGCTACTTTTCCCGGACCCGGGCTCGGCGGATGTGGATATTAGATGTCTGGCGCTGTCGATGGGACAGGCGCATAAGGCTGTGCCGCTGACTCTGGCTTTGTGCTTGGGTGCGGCGGCGAATATGTCGGGGACTTTGGCCGCGCGGGTCCGGAGGGAAAGGGGGGAAGGGAGCAACGGGGGTCCGGTTGTTATCGCGCATCCTAGCGGGACGGTGGAGATTGGGGCGACGATGGAGAACGGGAGGATTGTTTCGGCGGATTTACTTCGTACGGCTAGGGTTCTTATGAAGGGAAGAGTTTATTATTAAGACCCCAAGCAAATTGATTGATATTGCTGCAGCTGCAGTTTAGCAGGTAGTAACTTGAAGTCTTGAACAGCGCTATACAAGGGATGTTTCCGTGCGCTTATAACCGCCGGCGGAGTCGAAGAAATAATAGGTTAGTTGGTTAGTTGGTTAGTTGGTCAGTTAGTTAGTTATTTAGTTAGTTAGTGAAGTGGTAACCTAACCTACCTTATGTAAGACGGGCGAATGAAATTATGCAAAGGTGCGCCCCTACATAGTAGGTTAGGTAGGTATTTTCCCGCTATTTCTCATGCATTGCATTCTTAGGGCACCAATTTCCAATAATCTTCAATAATTATCGCCACATTCTATTGGCTGGTTCTATATCGAATGCCTTGTGATACTTGGGATAATCTTACCTTTGGGAAAGAATTCGTCTAACCGTAAAAGATTAACACCTGAGCCGCTAATCGTGATGGCTAATTCCAACACAATCCGGCACAATGCATCTTAAAGATCTCGCGCGCACGCCGACTACCGTCGAAACGCCCCGAGAACGTAAACTGATAGAATACCAGGTTTGGAAGCGACCAGTCCCCATCATCCAGCTGTCTCCGCCGCCTCCGGACCGTTCTGGGGCAAGGGCTTGTTCCTGTGTATGGAACGGTAATTTTGCTTATTTTTTTACTGGACGCCGCCACGAAGAAAGAGGTGAATGTCCTCGATGCCAATTTCTTCGTGCTGCAGTAGATGCGGAGAGTGTATTGGAGCTTTTGCCTACGGGATTTCCAGGACCTCTGAGCCTGTACACGGAGAAATATTCTACGCCTTTAAACTTGGACGGAACACCGTTCGCGGAATTCGAGCACTCGGCCAAATTCACCAAGACGAAATGGATCTACAAGGACCAGCTATTTCAGTCATCGTTAAAATGGGCTCAGGACAAGATTGCAAATTGCTTAAACTCGGAAGAATCCACTCACCAATTATGCCGTCGTCAATCAGGCGAGGATCGTCCATTTACGCCTCTGCGGCTCATCAATGTCAACCGTCCGGATCTAGAAGGGGACGTAGTGCTTGAAAGTGGGATTCCGAGTTCCTCGTATGTTGCGTTGAGTTACTGCTGGGGCAACTATGAGCCCGAATGTATAACTACGGAGGGCAGCTTAGAAGAGAACATGCAAAGAATTCCATGGACGAAGTTGCCAAGGACTTTTCGAGATGCAGTCGAATTTACGCGTGGTCTTGGTATTCAGTATCTATGGATCGACAGCGTTTGTATAATCCAAGACAACGACGAGGACTGGCGCCAGCAAGCGGGACAGATGTGGAATATATACAAATATTCGTACGTGACGCTGGCTGCCTTGTATGGAAGCTCAAGCAAATCTGGGCTTCGTTCGACTTCGGTAGAAAGTGAACACGTCAAGGTAGCAGAATTATCGCTCGATGGATATCGGTGCCCCATCTACAGAAGATTGCCCCATTATCTGCAAAATGTCAGAGTAGGGGGGCGTGTTACTCGTCGGGACATACATAGAATGCTCCCATTGCTGCCTCGGGCCTGGGCGTTCCAAGAGCGGATGGTTAGTCCAAGAATTCTCTACTTTCTTGAAAGCGAGATTATGTTCCATTGCTTCTCCGAGCACGCATGCGAATGTGGCGAAGAAGGGTGCCCTTATGAGGCGAGAGCGAAGGGACAATACATGCGAATTATTCGTGAATTCGAAGAGAACGTAAAGAAAGCCCAAACCCTAAATAAAGAAGTTGACCTAAACGACCGTACTTGGCAAGTACTTGCGAGTTTATGGAGGAAGAATATCGTGGAAAGCTATAGCGGCTTATTGTTGACTCAACCAAGGGATAAGTTGTTTGCCCTCGGAGCCATGGCAAACCAATTTCAACAGCTCCGGCCTAGAGAAACCTACCTAGCAGGCTTATGGTCGGGGTCACTTATCGTGGACCTGTGCTGGGTTTGCAATAATTGGCTATGGGATGGAAACGTACCCAGCAAGAAAGAAGCTCTCAGGCGGCCGTACTCTTTACCGACCTGGTCGTGGGCTTCTTTACAGTTTGGAATTCGATTCCCGGAACACCCCCCAGACATTGAAAGAATATATAGTGCGGAGGTTCTTGAAGCTTGGTGTAGTTACCATTCCTATGGTTCCTTTGGCTCCCCGAATAACAGTGTGTTGAGATTGCGAAGCAGGTTGATACCCTGCATGGTTAAGTGGTGCGAAGATGTGACATGCAAGATTTTAGTTTCCCGTGATGGAGAATGGATAGATCCACACGAATCGCTGGGAAAACTCGTTAGG
The DNA here is from genome assembly GCA_025201765.1 of Daldinia sp. FL1419. Classification (NCBI taxonomy): domain Eukaryota; kingdom Fungi; phylum Ascomycota; class Sordariomycetes; order Xylariales; family Hypoxylaceae; genus Daldinia; species Daldinia sp. FL1419. The sequence goes on from MU623340.1 coordinate 792,546, forward strand.
GTCGATCTCCTTGCCGGTGTTTTTATGGACTGTGATAATGAAGGGTACAGATGTATCCCCCCGGAGCAAGACGCATATCTACTCGAGATGATGTCCGACACGTTATTGGGGAGACACGGCTGGTTTGGAGGGGAATTACCTCCATTCGGCAAGGGGGTCTTGCGATATTATCTGGTCCTCTTTCGCGAAGGGGTTCAGGAGACGTCTTCTTGAGGGCGGGTGTTGCGGCGTACAGTGTCTGGCTCCCGCACGATACATGGGATATTCTTGATAAGAATAGTATCACGACCGAATGCGAGATTCGCTAAAAACGAGACGTAAACTTCAACTCTATCCACAAGAGTACGCGCGGAAAAGAGAAATCTACTTTGAAAGATATCAACAACATTGTGAGGTATCTTAGATATTTAGTAGACGCCTAACCTACCTACTTACCTATACGAGAAGTTCGTAGAGAGGTATTATACACTGCCTTCGCTGTTCTGCTCTAGTAACAGGGGGAAAGCGGAGCAAGAGTGGTTATAGGGGTATACGGAGTATACAAGAGGCGCTAGTTACGCGCTCTCGCACGGGCTTAGAGGATTAGCCACTACGGAAGTCTTGTCTATCTGGGTTGTAAATGGCCTCATCATTGAACCGGTGGTCCCCACCCACGTAAGGAGAAGTCGCCTGCGTAAAGGGTTTAAAGATGGGTTGATAGACGGTTTTCGGATCTTATCGTAGGATCCATCGATACCAATGCCGAACCTGTGACTTACCAGCTGAGAGTGTTGGGATTGATCTTGTTCGGTCTTAAGACTTATACCTATAATGCACTTGAAAACGAGACTGTTATGAGACTGCGCTTGGAGCGAGAGAATGAAACGGTTTAAGATACTAGGTTAGATGTCTTTTATTTATTTATTTATTTATTATTATTATTATTATTATTATTAATTCATTGAGGCTACCTACCTTACCTTAGACTTCGTTAGTAGTAACATGCTAGGTTGTCGTCTGGGTATTCGGTACTCTACAACTGTGTAACTATTGTAACCACCCAGAACGCCGTCAAAATAGATACCCCATAGGTTTAACCTGAAGCTCACTTACTTATCTACCTAACCTACTTAAGCTATTTATTAACACTTGATAAAAAATATTAAAGTAAAGTTGAAGCTGTCTTTAATATCTGTTGGATTAGTAAGCCTAAAAATAGCGTGGAAAAATTCTCTCCCTTACAATAATTCTATAAAAAGCCTTACCATTCTATTTTAAAATTTTAATAAAAATAATAATAACTAAAATTTTACAATTATAATTTTTCTTTATATATTATATAATAATTAAAAATCTTAATTATATTTTAATATAAATATATAGTTAATATTAATTTAATTATGTTATATAAATATATATTTAATATAATTTTAATTATATTTAATTAAATAATATTATTTAAAAATATTATAAAAGAAAGTTAATTATTTATATTTAATAATTAGGAAATATAGAATTAAATTTTTATAGTTTTGATTTATAATTTAGATATATGGGATTAGTTAAATTTAGAAAATATTGATTTAATAGGGAAATCTTTATTCCTTTTAATTTTTTAATTAATATAATTAAATATTAAAGATTATAAAATTAATTTTAAAAATTTAAATAATTTATTAATTTTTAAAAAAAATAAATAAAATAATATAATAAATATATTTAATAATTTTATTATAAATATTTATTTTTATAATATAAATTAATTTATATTAATTAAAAGATTTTATTATAATAAAAATATATAAATATATATATAAATTATAATTTTATATAATATTAAATATAATAAATTAATTTAATTTTTAAATTATATAATAAAAATTATATTAAA
>MU623341.1:0-61088 GCA_025201765.1 Daldinia sp. FL1419
CACTATAACTTGGATAATACAGTGTAAGCCCTTTTGAATTCATACGTGCCTTGCCAAGCTCAGATGTGCAAGACTTTTGGCCCGGACCTTCGTACTTCTAAACATTTTTGAACAATACCCAGGTTTGCTAGGGTTGGCTATGCTAAACGAAGTACATGTGACGTCCTTTGCGTATGCGTCTAATCCGTATAGTAACCTAAAATTGAATGCTAAGCCACACGGGACAACTACATCTTCCATACTATCAGTAGGTAACAACTTGATTCAACGGTATTGTCAACTTGGAACATTACAAGCGCTCATTCAACTTTCTCATCCCAATATCATTCCACTGAAAATCGACATAGAAATAGTATTTGGTATTTTTACGCTATTATATATCCCATTTCTGTTACCTCTACGCGACAATTGAATTCATCAAATATTTTCGCGCCGAGGTTTATTGTGGCGTTATTTAGTCACATTCAATCCATTTTCCTTGTAAACTGACGTCGTCACCGGACGAGGATAGCGAACCTAGCGGGAGGCGCGGTCTCAACCTTTTTTTTTTTTCTCCTGTCAAACTTCTACTCGTAGTATATTTAGAAATTGTCCTTCAACATATCTGGACAAAACCAAGATATTTACACCATTGCGACGAAGATGGAATCGGAGGGGCATTTAAAGAGAAAAGATACCACTAAAGGTCCTCCGTTGAGGATACTTAGTTTAGGTAAGTTGTTTACCCCACCACTTTGATAACACGCTGCGTCGGGCATTCATGAATACTAATTTTGGCGCTTTGCCGCCGTCGTCGCAGATGGAGGAGGTGTTCGTGGCTATTCCATGTTTATTATTATACAGGAAATAATGCTTCGGACTTACGTCGAAATCGAAGGAAAAGCACCAAAGCGCAATCAAATTCCGAAGCCATGCGACCATTTCGATTTAATAGTTGGAACGGGCACTGGAGGCCTGATCGCCTTAATGCTGGGGCGACTCCGATTAAATCTAGAGCAGTGTAAAGAACTATACGTCCGAATGACCCGGATGGTTTTCGAGAGCGATAAAACATTTGCAGGTATACCTTATCGCTCGACGTTATTTAAGGCATCTATGCTTGAGCGCGCCATCAAGGAGGCTGTAAGGGAGCATACTTGGTCGGACGAAGAGGGAAACGATGCGGATGCCGATGTTGTCAGTCCGATGTCTACCGTGTCGCGATCGAGCGCTGCTTCGAGCGGATTCCCGCGACGACATCAGAGTAACGCGAGCGTTGCCAGCTTCAGTGGCCGTAGTCCGGCAAGCCAAACGAAATCAACATTTCGCGGAGGGCAGGGCAATCCTGACGCACAGTTATACGATTCGAGAGAAAATAGGACGAAGACGTAAGATCCTTTTTTTTCCCTCGTAGCTTTGCGATCGTAATACTAACATTTTTATAGTGCTGTGACGGCCATGTATAAGGGCACAACTAAGGGCGGTGCCCCCGCGCTTCTGCGATCGTATGACTCGAGAAAAGAGCCTGCCCCAGAATACGACTGTACGATCTGGGAGGCAGGTCGCGCAACATGCGCGATTGGGTTGGCGTTTAAGCCCATTAAAATTGGGCAAACAGTATTTCACGATGATGGTTCTGGAACATTCAACCCATCTCCTGTTGCACTCGACGAAGCTACGGTCAATGAATGGCCAGGACGCGATGTCGGTGTCTTTATCAGCGTAGGAACAGGGAAACGGCCAAGGGGTACAGAGCAAAATCAGCACTTGTGGTACGAAGGCTTCATGGGTGAATGGGGAGAAGCTAGGAGGAAGTTGATTTCTAAAGTGGAAGGCTGCGAAGCAATCCATGAGAAAATGAAGAATGAATTGCTGATGAAACGGGGCGCAAATATTGAAAATTATTACCGATTTAACGTCGAAGTCGGCGTTGGAGAGTTTGCTATGAACGAATGGGATCGGCTAGGCGATATCAGCACGGGCACAAAGAGATATCTATCCAGAGATACCGAGCAGAGAATGGTGCAGGAGTCGTCGACAAAATTAGCCAAGATTCATAAAGCAAAACAGAGGTTTGAGAGGCTCGGTCGCATACCCGACATTGTATCTCAGCCTACTATGGGATCGATCAATGCGCCGTTAGCGGTCGAACTTCCAGGGGATTTCCCTACGTCCTTCCCACCTCGAAGTACCTCGTCAGGCCGACAATCATACGAGTCTGGCATAGACCACTTGTCAGTTAATGCTGGTAACCCATCGTCGCCTCGAAGTTCCGATGATCGTTTACGACCTGCTACCGGTCATTCCTCTCCGCCTCAAACGGCTACGCGCCCGCAGAAGGTTCCCTCCCCTCCTGCTCTATTTACGGCAATCAGACCCCCCCCTGATGACGAGCCCGATCGTCTTATGGTTACAGCTCCCACACCAGCGCAATACCGGAATGCTGCCGGCAGCGATAAAATAGCAATCATGGGAGCTGATGAGTACCCGCGAAGGCGAGGGGATACCCTCACGCAGCCTATGATACAGCCATTCCAGCCTCACCGCATAGAACCGCCCCCATTGCCTCCTAAAACGCCACTGCCCGAAAAGCAGATTTCAGGTGGCCGCCGTTCTACCAGACCCGGGAGCCCCTTGCCTCCCTACCCTGACGAGGATGGTCCTCCGCCAGTAGTTAATATGGCGAAGAAGCCGGACTACAGGGTTAGATGATTGTCTAAGTGATAGGAAAAACTCGGGCCTATGAACTACAATGCTAGTTGATTAGGGGTTACCCAGCTAACAAACATTTTTATGGTCCGGCGTATGTGGGGAGAATTTTGTCATTCATGGGCGGACGGTCACGGCTTTGACGATTAATGATACCATTTGCGCAGGTTGGAGTTGATATTGACATCGATGAATTCCTTGTGCGCTACACTTGTATGATGACGATGATATTCGTTGGAATTCCGCGAATCAAGACTACGGATACCCTTTTTGCTATTTTTTGTTACATGAAATATTTAGTTATTTAGATCTCCACGCTGGCTATTACTTTTGCAATTAAATAACAACCTGGCTGGCAATTGCTTTGACACAGATGACCCTGTCTCCTTAGATTTGGGTGATACTTGCTATCGGGCGTATACTGGAGCGAAACATGTGATTTAACCACCACGGTAACTTTTCTATACGTTTCCCGGAGTGATCCTATTCGGCGCCAGCGTAGTGCCTACGAAGCTCCCTTGCCTTGCGTTATCTACCATACGCACGTATAAAGCCATGCCTCGTTTTGTGTCCTGCGTCTTGCAGGTCTCTCACTACGCGAACCTGCATCTTTTAAGTAGTAGTGTACCCTCTCCTTGCTTCCCGAGGCGTGCCGGGCGAGAGTTTGGAGTAAGGGATACATACACGTGGTCACCTGCCAGCTAGCTAGGTAGTTCACGATACGCGCGCTATGCCGAGCCGAGCTGGCGGATCGTGGGGGAGTTAGGGGGTCGCGGGGGATATCCTGGGATGGGAACTGGGCTGTACGTTGTATCACGGCTTTAACTTGGTCTTGGGGATTGGTTTCGTATAATTGCGGTATTGAACAAACATTCTCAGAGTAAAGGGAAGATATGAGTGTATTCTAGATAAGCAAGTAGCGAAGTGTCTACCTGTCGCTTTCGCTCCTCTTCCTTGTGCGGACGGAAGCGTGGCTTCAAATAACGACTCGAATAGCCTTTCAACACCCGCTGCCGTTCCAGAGCCTCCAGCGGCAGGGGGTTAGGTCGGCGAGGGGTTTCGTCTGCGACGGTGGGATTAATGTGCATGTTGGAGAAGGGGGGTTCTGGGGTAGAGGGATTGATAGAGTGTCTGGGCGTTCGTGTTAATTTCTAGTGATAGTCTATCTAGTATATATATATATATATGTACTGACTGGAAATTGTCTATATATACCTACCTAGGTAATTTTCTATATTTTGTATTGCATTACCGTTGTCGTAGCATCGCGACGATCTTCCGCCAAAGTACTTGGCTGGCCGTCAAAAAGCAGGCTCCGGTCAAAACCTGGAGAGAATCTCGCATGACTTGTTTCTTAGGTACTAATTGGTAACTACCAAATTAGATATTAATCCATAAAACTCTTCGTAGTGACCGCTACCACTTTCTCAATTGCTACATATTACCATAGACTTGTCAAGTGACCGTGTAGTGTAAATGAGCCTCATCTGGTCAAGGGATTGCCCACGTCAACATTGTTTCTAGTTAATTTTGGCCCTTGAAACAAATAATAGCCTGAGTCACTGTCGACTTGTTCACGGGGTTAAAGGATCAGTACGCCTCTAGAAACGTAACTTGGCGTGCCCATTTCCTAAGCTTGAATAAGCAGTTCTAGACGGAAAAGGCAAGTTTCTAATCGTTGGATTGAAGCAGATGCTTTATACATGGTGTATAAGCGAAGTGAACCGCCTTGGCGGACCCCAAGCTGAATGAATTGAATGGTCGCCGGGGTTTCAACCTGGCATCGACTGCAGCGTCGTGTGCTGCGCCGCACCCCTAGTTCCGAAATGGTCAAGATGAGACTTATACAGATGTTGCTATTGGTGGCACGATATTTGAACCTATATACCTTAATCCCCCTGCGTGGTCCCTAGTACTGGAATTGGGCTGTGTGCTTCTTTTCTTCAGTTTATCGAAAAGTACATCAGGCTGTGAGGCTCCCCTCAGTTACTCAGCATCCAAACCCATTCACTCGTTAACGTCCTTTTGCGACACGTCATGATGGTAGGACGGCCGTCGATATACTCCCGTACGATATCGACTGCGAAATAGCCCGAAGTTTGAGTCTGCCGCATATCAACTACGGAGGGTTAAAGAAGGCAGGCCATGAGCGAGTCTCCATACCATAGGGTCTCACAGCCCGGACTTGAACTAGTCTATTCCACCGACCCGGAAGTCATAAACGCACCAAGCCAGACATATCCGCAGCCATATCCGCAAACATATCCAGCCCTCGCATCTGACCCGGGAATCGTACCTCTAAAAGCCGACGGTACGCCGTACAGCCAACATCCGGTTTACGCAGCCTATGCCGCCAAAGAGATAAAACCGTTACCGCCTCCCAAGGAAGGATTAAGTGAAAAGAAGAAGTTGTACTTTCTAATCGGAGGTTTAGTCGTTCTAGCGGTCATTGTAGGTGCGGTTGTGGGTGGTGTTTTGGGAACCCGGGCAACTTCGAGCGATGCATCAAATGTATCTTCGGAACAAGTGTCACCGCCGGACCCAACCGCAACACCAAGCGGCGAACCCACTGAAGCCGTAAACACGACTGCGGTACGGCCAAAAACAAGGCTCACGGTAACGGGCCGACGCGTGCAGAGCAATGGGTTCACGTCACGGCTATTCTGGCAAGGAGGCGACAACAAGATCCGAACGTCGCGATATAGCAGTAGCAGCAGCCAGTGGTCGACCCCGATAATCTTCGACGGCCTAGATGCGAAGCCCGGAACGCCTATCGCTGCGGCGATCTATCTGCCGTTCCCGCAATTCGAGTTCTTTTACTTGGACCCGTCGTCGACATTCCAAGGGACCAACTTCTTCGAAGACGAGACGGTGCCCAAGCTCGACAGCATCAGCACGGAACGGGCACCTTTCACCGTGCCGAGCGGCTCCAAGATGACCGTGTATTGGCCATACCTTATTTACCAGAACGCGAACAACTCGTTTCATCGCTTGGTTTACGATGGCCCTGGGGGAAGGGGTTGGTTTAACGATACCGTACAGGGTTGGGATAACCCGGACGACATTCCACTAGGCGATGCCAACTCAGGTGTCGCCGTAGTGCCTTTAATGAACGCTTTCCATACGCCATACACAGCGGGCCTTGCGTACCGCAACCCAAAGGGTCGTCTTTCTCTATTCCCATTCGGCGGCTTCGACGAGGGTGTATCTTGGTATTCAGGTATATGAGACTCTCAGCTCCCTTAACCCTCAAATTAGCTTTCTCGTGTATTGATCATTATATACCTAGGGACGCTTGATGCCACGGTGCCCTCAGGGACGTCTATCGCGGCTTTCGCAATCGCGCGAAGATCCAGCAACACGACCAACACGTGGATCCTATATCAGGACGAGAAAAATAAAATTCAATCGGTCTGGCAAGGAGACGATAATAAATGGCAGGGCCCACAAGAGGTAGGCGATGCAGACGCCGGCACGGATATCGCATGCTTGACCGAGCAGGTCGGCGACGAGCCCGAGCAGACGATCTTAGCGGAGCAGACAGATATGAGGCGCTGTTATTACCAGTACAAGGGCATCATTCGGGAGAAGCGGCTTACATCTTCTACTTGGGTAGACGGCCCTACGATTCCCATGCAATAAATCGGGCGGTTTAATGGCGCATCGGTTAATCATTGTAATACAATAATCTATAGACGAATGTGTATTATAGCACGGGGTATAGGATACTTGGCTAGGCGGTCCATAGGATTGGTTCTACCTGCGTACCTAGGTAGTATAGGTGCCTATTTAATGATTAAGGGTTGTAAAGCTCTAAAGATGGATCGAATCGAAACTTCACGTCAAGGATAAGATAGTTATAGCTCAAGCTAGGTAATCTGTATTACCAATTGCAAATAAAAGAGTTCTCTATTAAACAAGGTCACAACCGAAAGTGATTATAACATCTTGTATTTTGCCTCTTCGCATATGAACGATGATAAAATACACGTTATCTGCAGGGATAGAAAAGGTCTACCCTCGATATTACACTACGAATTAATAACATGACCAAAACTCGGCTAAGGATTGTGGTACTACTTATCTCGCCTTGCGAACATATACCTTCCCGAGTAACTTGAACACGTCTCCCGTGATCTTTTCTCTAGTTGAAATCGTCTAACCTAGTCAAACATCATCGTCAGATCTTCGACCACGATGAGAAGTATCTTGCTGCTCTGTATCATGCTGCCCCGCGGATTGGTTAAAGTCGAGGGCTTCCCATTCCAGACCCCAGGCGGCAAGGAATGATATACTACCAGCGGCGGCGGGGATTATAAAGCACGCCTTAATCGCACCAGCGATGGCTTTAATAGCTAGCTGTAGTACCTCCGGGTTAGTGTCCTTTAAGATTGAAGAATCGACACCCGAGAGCAGCTCGAGGATACTCCGGTCGGAGAAACCCATAGCCCCGACATACTCGTTCAATAACTCGAAGCCCGTGCTATGATAAATCATGCCGGCAATAGAGAGCGAGACTGCGATGCCACCTACCTGCGCTACGTTGTTGACTAAAGCAAGATCCAGGCGATCCTCGATGTCGGGCAGGAAGGTCGTGCATACTGGCACCCCCAATTGCCAGAGGATACCAACCCCAGCGGCGACAATGCTTTCAAAACCCATGACTACTGACACGGGCGTATGAGCACTTAATGTCTGAAACAGACCCCCACCTACCATTAGAAGGGCAGATCCAGCAACGAATAAGGGTTTATAATAGCGCAGGGTTGGGAGTAAGTAGCCGCACACTATGATGGTGAATACGAAGACGCCAATAAACGGAAGTAGCCGAGTTGCTGCTGTAAGGGGGCCCGAGCCGTATGCAAAGGCGAAATAAATAGACGCAAAATACAACGTAGTGCCGTAGGAGGCGGCGGCACAAAACGTGCAGATCCAAGTGAGAAGTACGGTCCGTTTGCGAAGAAGTGAACAGGAAGATAGTAAGCTGTTCTCAGGGGTTGTGCCAAGATTATATGCTTGTTGTAGAACATATGCGGCTACGAAGAAAGCGAATATGGTCCAGGCAGCGATAGCAGCGTTAATTCCCCAGGCCTCTATCGACCCAATAAACGTGCAGCTGATTGAAAAGAGGAGGCAGACTCCTATATGTAGCGAGTTGCCCACCCAGTCGATATCCTTGATATGCGCCCACATTGTCTTGGTAGTCGCCATACTGTAACGGGGATAGAAAATAGTCTGGAGTACTAGACTGATGGCGCAGAGTGGTATCACCAAATAGAATGCCTAAAGATGTTAGCCCCTTTCACCTTGTAATATAATATAGTGTCTAGAATTACCCATCGCCACGTGGTATGGTCGTTCTCGGCGAAGGCGCCCCCTAAGATACATGTTAGATACCGGGTACTGAAAGACGAAACAGCGAAGAATTAAGAATTGGAATGAAACTCACCTACGACCGGGCCCAGCAATAAACCAATAGTAAAACAAGAGCCGCTAATACTTTGCACAAGGCCAAGTTCGCGAGGGTAGGTGAAAATTATATTGAAACTTAGTATCCTGTAATCGTCGTAAGCAGACTATTATCAAAAGACATTAGTTTAGATCAGCGGAAGTACCCTTGATACATGATACTTGCGCCAAGAGCCATTACAGCGCGCCCGGCGAGAATATACCCAATATTAGGGGCAGAACCGGAAAGAGCAGAACCTCCAATGAAGAATAGCATGGAGACAATACATAGAGTCTTAAAGTCCCCGAACTTGAAAAGTTTGCGGCCCAGGGGTATTAGGGCGACACTACAAACCGAGTAACCAAGTGCAATCCATGACAGCAGTTCGATGTGCCCAAAGGCCTCGTAGATAGACGGCTGGAGATTGGCAACGTTGCTGACGTCGTAACCTGATGAGCTCGTAAGTAAGTAATCTGGAAGGGGGGAGTATAGTAATGGAACAGTACCGTGCACTATGGTAAAGAAACCATTAGCTACAAGTATCATCTTCCATTTCCATGGCGATAGACTGTCTCTTGGGTGTGAGGATACTGTGAGGGAATTTGCTTGCGTGTCGTCATTCTGCTGTACGCTGGTGCTTCTGCGAGAACCTCCTCGGTTCTCGTCCACAAAAAGCCCTGCTTCTACATCTGAATGTGGCAGGTCGCTATAGGATGTTGTAATATCTTGTGCCTCCAAAGCACCGCCAGAATTAGCCAAGGAATGGAGATTGGAACCGTTAGCACTAGAAGGCGGATTAGCAGAACCATCAACCCGGCCATTCGACTCTCTATTAGGCCGTGAGTCTTCGACCAGAGGTCGTACGCCTTGGCGGTTCGATACCATGGCTTTTCAACGCTATGCTACTACTTTCCAATTCTGAAGCTGGAAGCAGCGATTAGATGGGCTATTGAAACCTCTCGATGGCCCCTTTCGGGATGTCTCAAGGTGTCGATCAGGGTTATTAACTACCGTATACCTAATTTCCCAAGTTTATCCCAGATTTGTTGATGACGTTGAGTATACGGTCATGTTAGGATGTGTTAGGATGTGTTTTAGGTAAGATAGTTAAGAACGCGAGCGCAAATTCTGATAATAGTAATAATAAAAGGTGGTGAATGGGAGTTTTAATGCTCTTGCCTTCTTTAGTGCCGAAACGTGAGTGCCAGACTGCCAGTCGAACAAACCGTAAGCAGATATGGTGTCTCTTGACAAAAGGGAGCCAGGTAAACACGACGTGACAGCCCGGTGACTTCCTAGGACATTAGAAAATTGGTATTAGGTTTAAGGTTCAATATTAAATTCATCTAATAGAATGCTGATAGTCATTAGGTACATGTAGGTACGTTCCGCGTGCATAGCGCGTAGGCCCCTTTATCAGCCCAGAATGTACTAAGATATTCGAGCCTCATCCTCATCACGTACTTCCATTGTGTGATTTTTCCACCTAATGATATTTGTTAGGTAGATAGGTACCCGTTATTTAGGCATCCAATGTAAGTACATACATAGTACCCTACTGACCGGAATATTGAATCTAAGTACATCGCTAGGTACTTACTACCTCAATACCGGGTAGATGTAAGTGCCAAAGTGCGTGTAGGCCGATTAACTAGTCATGTAGAATCATAATACAAGATAGCTTCGTTTAGGCACATGCTAACTATGCTAATTTATGGTAGCATTGACATTGTAGAACGATTCCATGGGTATATCTGGGTGATGGACCGTGAGCCCATGACAACGATATACCTAGCTTGATCCGGTTTCTCAGCCTGCCCTTCCAAGTCCGCCCCGTGTGGAATCCTAGAAAACTATTAGGTTAATATATTACTTCTTCTCTCATATTCAGTCCCATCATTGCTCGCACAGCTGCTGCAGTCTCCTCTTGGTTGTGTATATCTCCTGTCCATCCCAGCCAACCCCTGCCGACCCTACCAAAGGCGATAGATGTTTGGGCTCCGACAGGGCTGGGCCCAAATACACGAGACTCACTCGTTGATCCCGGGGGCGAGGCATACCACGAATCTGCGGGGGACACATTTTTGAGAAATACCCCTTTCTGACTATACGCGGCCGCTAGTTCGTCTCTCCAGAAATCTCGAGGACCGACGGCGGAACTCTGAAAGACAACTGTTGTAGTCACGTACTGACCGAATCGCCAAGGCAAGCCCCACACATCTTTCATCCACTTGTCGAAGTCGGGAGGCACAACACCCATGGAGAAGAAGCCGCCCAGAATAACGGTCCCTCCGTTTCGAACGTAGTCGACAACCTTGTTGGATAAGTTCTTATGTTCTGGAGTTACGATGTCGGGATCGACGATCCAAATAGCCCGAGCGGATGGGTGTTCACTTAGAAGCTGTGCCGGAGCGTTGCGCTTCCAATAAGAGGCTTGGAAAACTTCAGCCTTCTCCTTGATTTTCTTAAGGCCGCCTTCCAATTCTCCGCGGCAGAATACCAAGATCTCAGGCTTGGTGTCGGCCATGGTCGAAGGACTCTAATGACTAAAGGAGTAGTTGCGAAGGAGGTCGTCGTCTGTTCCTAACTATCGAGCTGTTGAGACGCTAGATGAAGCGGCCTTATTATTAAAGGAAACTTTCTGGGAAGCAATGATCATGAAGCGAGAAAAACGCAAATACAATCTGTTGTCTAGGTAGGCATTTATACGTGCCTTGGGTGCCTAAGGTACCTACATGTGGGTATGCCGCAGAGCATGCGGGTAGTATTGAATGTTACATCAACGCGTTCGGGTGGTAACAATAAACGCCCTTAGTGCCCATATCTCGTTATAGGTGGTAGGTACAAGAAATGGGAAATGCGAAGCACTGTAGCACTGTAGCAAATACTAAAAATGTCCCCGAGGAGCTACCTACCCCTAAAATCTTCCCCCAATACAGCACACCTACTGTTCATTTCTAATTATTTTCTATAGGGCTATTTACACAGTGCGAATAAGGTGCGTAGGCACACATACTTATATCCTTAGGGTACCTAAGATATATGTAATGACAATATCCCTAAATAATACCAGGACAATACCTATTGTATATACATAAAGTTGTCTCCAATACCCATATCGAATATTCGAAGAAAAGAGTTTCAAGAATCACCGAGATCGTATTGAGCTTAAAACTACAGCAGCACTTGGAAGGAATTTCAGCTTTCCAAGTTATATTGCATCAAGTTAGACTTCTTCTGGGTGCCACTGTATATGTTGTGAAGGTTAGTTCGCAGTTAGCATAGTAACAAGGCCCCTTGTTTCAGCGTATATAACCAAAGTGTCTTATAACTTATTGTGTGATTTATATTTCGGTTCTTAAAACATCGTCTGTTGTAAGGCAATGGTACGTTATTTATATAAAGCTCGGGTATGCTTATTATCTACCTACTTAATCATCACACATTTTCATGATCTCTATCGAATGGTCTTTGTATCTCTTCATATATCAACACATCTAGTAAGTTTTGTATAGCAACTTATTAGACTTGAAAGATACTTCTGTAATAAGGCTCCTTTGGGTGAAGTTTCGGAATGGAATATAAATTAATTCTCCTATAAAGCACACTGTTTCTAAAGAATGATAGACACGTGACCAACGATGTTTACTTTGCCTCAAACACGAGGACCTGTCAGTGCGGGTGATATTGCCTAAATTGGTAGCATCTGGAAAGATAGGAGAAAATATTAATCTAACTACTTGTTATAGGATAGATCGTATTCTTCGAGGCTGGCTAATTAGCTGTGCAGCATCCAGAACACAAGGTTTAATCGGGTCAGTCTTGATTCAGCCTGCTGATCCCGACCTTATTTACCCATCTCTCAAGTATACGTTTCTTAGAATACCACCCCCTCGCATGTCGGCTATATATCATCGTAGTATTATGAAGATACTAATAATTCTAAGCTGCTAGTAATTTAAGTGGAAATAATTATAGGGTTCTAGACATGCCTAGGTACTCATTAATGTTACCTATATATTCTCACCAGCGCCCAACGCTTTTTCCAAAGCTCATCACAGAGTAATGTAATGAACCTCATGAGCGAGCGGCTAGTAAATCTGCGTGGGAAAGTCACAAGGAAAGTGTATTAACCATCTAGAAGTGTAAATTATGCATTTGTTACTTCTCATTGGCTGGCTCATTTTGCAATGGATCTTACCAGTGTGTGGTGATCAAGGCAATCCTGATATTCAACCGTACGCCTGATCCTCGAACATCCACAAATTGAATCTAATCCGCTAAACTCATCTCAGAGGAAGAGCAAAGCTAGATAAACTTTCAGATTCACAGATTAGAGCGTTTGCAACTCTGAACCGGGCAAGGAGTGCCTGGCAGAGTAAAAATGGCACCCGTATCATCGCGAGCCCATGCAAGAAGGGCTTCAAGAAGCCCAGTTACAAGTTATCCGAGTTTCAGTTTAATACAACTAGTATAGAAGCGGGTGATAGGGCCATGGTACATTTCCAACTCCACGATGTAGCGAATAACGAAACAACTTCGTGCACGACGCCCTATCTACAAGACCCGAACGAGCCGGAGTGGAATAATTGTGCTGGCGACAAGGATGCATTATCCCCGAAGACTATCTTCAAGTATACGGCTTCCCCAAGCGAGGTGGAAATTAATCAAATGTGGATATGCGAAGTCGAAAACAAGACTCATCCGTAAGTCTCATATCGTACCTCTTAAGAAGTGCCAAAGGATTCGACATGACGGGGCGCTAATTAGTCTGGTAGTCTACCCTACTTTTCATCCGCAAAGGTTGACCTCACTGGACTTTTGGATTGCGTCGACGACCCCACGCAGACAAGATGTACGGTGGCGGACAAGAAAATATCGTCTTTCGATGGGGACTATGTAACACCGGTCTGGAACTCCGACGCTATGGACATAATTCCACCTTCTAAGAATGAGGTCTTAGGCACGCCATGGAACCCAACTCCCTGCATCGGCCTGTCCTTCAGCTATCCTAACTGGGATGTACAGAATGTTACTTACGAGGAAGGCGATGACGGAGCTACTTTAAGCTTCCACTTGAGTAATCATGCTAACAACCAGTCGGTAGCATGCACGGCTAAGGGTGGAGAGTGGTCGGCCTGCGATAGTAATTCGACGGAAGTACGGTTTGCTGAAGAGACGAACGAGCTCTCGATTAATCAGACATGGATCTGTAATGGAGGAGAAACCTATCCAAAAGAGTACGTCAAGTTTGATTTCGGCCATTATGCATTATGTAGGTAGATGCTTGAACTGATTGCCCTAGTGTTACGTTCCGAGCCATCGGTATCGCCCCTATTGACACCGGATCCACCAAATCGACCTACATCAAAGGATCCCTAACCGAGCCGATCGAACTGAGCCCTGATGTTGCTCCTGAAGGCGTTAACCACCCCAACTGCATCGAGACCTCCGAGACGCCGACTTGGATCGTGACATCGTGGGAGTGGATCGAGCGCTGGAAGAACGGGCGTAATACCGGGGACCTAACTGCGACTATCTACAACCCATCCACGGGCTTCAATTTAACATGCACCGGCAGCGGCGAAGAGCTCAACCGCGACGGGGGCTCCGGGTACGAGCGCTGGTGGGGCTGCGGCCTAGAGCGCACCGCCTTCGACGACTACCGCATCTTCACATCCATCAAGCTCAACCCGCTGACGGAAGTATTCTCCGTCGACCAGGAATGGTACTGCAACGGGAACGACGAAAACCCCCCCGCCAAGTTTAGAGGCGTCGGGGGCGCGGATACGAGTCTCGAGTGTTCGTGGAACAACAACACCGCGACGAATACTTTCGTCAAAACGTGCTACCAGATAGAGCTCCCGCTAACCGTGCACGGCGACGTAACCGAGCGCAACGAGCTGGCGCAAGACATATTCTTCGAGATGCCCCCCGAGGGATACAGCTGCACCATAGCGTCCGTCCTCTCCCCGCAATGGGACATGGGCTTTACTTCCGACTCGCTGTACGCGGAGCCCACGTTTAGCGACTCGCTCAAGACCGACGTGCGTTTTAACATCCAATTCGTGGGGCTTGACGGCTTTCGATTCGTCGAGTACAAGGGCCCGGACGCCACGCCGTACTTACCTACGAGCGACCCGGCGCGCTGGTACGAGTGCAAGGACTATGTTGAAGGAGAGGAATGGTCCCACGCGTGGTCAAAGTATTCCTTGGATTGCAAGTGGCAGCTTGATCTCGCGACGGGGTATATTGCGATTAATCATACATGGTTTTGCGACGATAAGGACCCTGAGCATCCGTAGGTTTATTTCCTCCCCGTCCCCAAAAGTGGCAGCCCGGGGCTTTGGACTAATCCCGGGAAACAAATCACAGAATCGTGTTTACGGCCTCGGGGAGCAGGTACTACGACATGTCTTGCTACATCTACCGCAGAGACGATGAGATTACGTGCAATCTAGTAGGTTTGAATCCGCCACCCATCTTGCCGACGTACCTGTCATGGAGGAAGGTCCCGATCGCAGAGCTGGGGGCTTAGAGTCGGCTATGTAGGAGAAGTTCACAGTGTTATTTTGAATAGTATTTACTGTATGACTTGCCTCTATTCGCCAAGGCTAACTCGGAACGAGATGATTTGACGTGGAAGAAATAAAATCTACTGCAATGGTATTTAAGTCCAGCTTCGCGATGCCATTTTATCCGGGGCTTTTACGCTTAACGAATCGTATCTGGTTATTTCTAGCAATGGGCAGGGGGATAGGGGAATAGGGGGGAGAATGAATGGTTGCTCATCGTGTATCTAACTCAAGATACAGATGTTAGGATATCCCCCCCCTCTCCTTATTCATACATGCACGTGGAAATAGGTACGACGAATTATCATTTGCTACCTAAGGGATCTGTGTTCTTGTGTAGGCTAAGCTGTCTCATTGCATAATTCATCGCGGTAGTCCTTCTCCTTCCTTTTTTTTTCTTTTGTATTTTAATCTTTCATCACCTCCTCTTTCGAATAAGTGGGCCAAAAATATTGTTGCCGTAAAGAGCATCTACTGTGTATAGTACACGAAGGGACCCGTCGTGCCGTTGACGTAGTATTGCACCTGCGGGCCCTGAACAGGTAGTGGCTGCGGCTGCGGCTGCGGCTGCGGCTGCAACGGCGCACCTATGATGTAGCCAGATTCTACGGTGTAGCCTTGCTCTGCGGCGTAGAATTGCGGAGGCGGGTTGGTCTGGTTGGCTGCCGGGCCGGCCCAGAAGGGCGACTTGCTAGGGTAGCCTGGATTGCTGTTAGCCGGATTCACGTACAGAGTAGATGGAAATCTCGCGGGGATTCTATAGTTAGAAAGGGGAGGACTTACACCATGTGCCCTGAGTTCCAGGTTGGGGAGCAGGTACCGAGGGAGCTACCATTGGCGGGTTGACCCAGAGATAGGGCTGCTGCTGGGTCTGTTGCTGTTGTTGCTGGGGATAGGCGTTCATGTTGACAACAGGTATAGCCTGCAGAGGAGCAGGAGCAGGAGCAGGAGCAGGAGCAGGAGCAGGGTGGCTACAACTGGGTTAGCTAGGCTTTTTTTCTTGGTTTATATCTCGGTTTGAGAATGAAGACTTACTTGTTTAGGATCAAAACAGGCGGGCTAGTAGCGGGGCCGGCAAAGGGTGGAATCGGAGGAACTACGTTCGATACGACGTGAGGAAGCCCAAATGGGGGGTGCACAGGAGCTGAGTGCTGCGCGGGAGCCGGGACAGAAGGAGTAGCTTGAGGGAAGGGGACACCTCGGCCGGGTTCCGGCGCATCAGCAGCAGCTGCTGGTGTCACGGGAGGACCTGGAGGCGGTCCACCCGGAGGCGGTGCAGCAGCTTCAGTTTGCGGCTCGGCCAAATCTGACATCGGGGTCAAAGGAGAAGACGGTGTGGGTAGGTTTGCGGGTAGGTTTGCGGGTTGATTTGATGTGGTGCCGTCAGGATATTGGACGGCGGCAACACTGGAGAATCTAACTGAGTTTGTCGTAGTCGTCGCTTTCGCCGATGCAGAGAAATCATTCATACCGTGGATCTCTTGAAGACGAGGAATAAATACTGACACAGAGGACTCCACAGTCACAGTGTGTGTTGTAGGAGTATCAGTGGAACCCGAGTTTGTCAAGCATGGGCTTTTGGAAGTAGGTACACGCCTTGGTGAGTTGATTTCTGACCTGGCAGAGATTGACACAGGGTTAGCAGAAATGTAAACAGAGGCGCCAGTAGATGCTCCATGTGAGTCCTCGCAACCCACCAAGGTACCGCATAAAGAATTGCTAACTGGTGAATTGAGCGAACTGGGGGGAGTAGGCTCAGGTACGTTGGTTCCCGTCTGTTGCGATTCGCTGGATGCTTTATCACTTTCGTCCGATTTGGGTAATACAGAGGCCAATGCTTCCGTGTAAATAGTTGCCTTGCTTGCCGACTGGTCCGATGTGCTATCGGTTACTACGGTATCATTATTATCCAAAGCAATAGGGATAAGGGTAATATCGTCAATGTTCGACTCATCGATAACGACGAGTCCCCGTGTGGCCATCCCACTCTCAACATTATCAACCGCACTGTCAGTGTCTTGCGGAAGTTTCTGGTTCCCGTTCGTTAGATTCATCTTGCTGACACAATACTACAATTATAAATTTTTTTTCCTTTTTTTTTTTCAAAAGAAGGAAGAAAAAACCGTGACGATGGCCCATGATATAATCAAGCTAAATACCTCGTACAACGTGCTATTTAACACTAGTATCCCATGCGTTCTATATTCACACTGTATTGATGATACTTTAAAATGGTTGCAAACACTGCTTATCTATATCTGAGGTAGGTACCTACCTAAGTACCCAATACAGTAAAGGATAGGGGCATGTCCCCCATGTATTATGATAGATATGGTGGAAAATAAGGTGGACAAAACGTCCTCACTAAAACTCCAAAGAATAGGGGTAACATAGGCACCTACCTACCTATGTAGGTAATCAAAGTTTCTTTTTCATCTCATTACGCGGAAAATCATAGGCTTTGCATAATACACTAAATCCGCAAACTATCTACTATTCGTGGCTGTAAAAGAGAACTCCCCAAGGGGTTCCATGGAATGAAGCGTGGCATCGAACGAATGAATAAAACCGTCCACATCTTAGGGGTATGGTATATAACCCTCCGAAATATTCAGGAGAGCGTAAAGAACTGATAAACATGGGTATAATGATCTTGAATCTCTACGCAATAGAGAAAGTTTGCGAATTCATGAATATGCCGCTCTCGTAGGCTTCGTGGGATGAGCCCTTGGTCGCGGAGCGGGAGCGGGGGCGGAGATGAGAGCAGGCTCGGGAGCATAGTAACCCCTTAGTTCCTGGGATGGATTTGGCGGTTGTATCGCCGGAGATGGCGCAGGCGCTGGAGAATAGTAACCCGCCAACTCTGGGTTATCGAGGACTGTCGCGGTACGAACTTGCTGTGGCACAGAAGACGTGACAACTGCGGGAGCCACCGAACTTGCAAAGGATGATCTAGGAGAGAATTCAACTCCCTGTAATCCATTGTCCCTAATTGGCGTCGCCGTCGGGGCAGGCCTTGGCTTAGGTCGGAATAAACCACAAAGATAGGATCTAGATTCGCCAGCCATTCGACTTGATTCCAACGCACACCCAATTCTTCCACGGATCTGTATTCAATACACAGTTGCAGCAGTTTGCAGTAACTGCCTAAAATCCCTGTTAGTCTTGGCATCGCGGTAAGGATGAGGATGCTCACAGGGACGGGTATCAGGTAATTAACTAACTACCTAGTTATGTTAGGTATTAATAACAAGTTCAACGCGCTCGCGACCGAAGATATGCTACACAAGGAGAATTAAAGAGCGACAAACAATGCAATAGTAAACAGAATGAAGGAATTTAAAACTCAAACAAATTCAGTCGAGGAAAGAAAGAAAAAAAAAAAAAAAAAAAAAGGTCGCGCAACTGTAGGCAAACGTCCAATTCGGGAGGCCGACTCTAACTTCTAATTGGACAATAATTGGTCCCGTTCCTCATGCCAATTTCTCTTAATTGTTAGTATCTGATATTATTTATACCGTCGTACAAGCAAAGCACTAACAATTTCCCTCTTCGCATTAAACTTGTACTCACCCTTGTACCAACAACCCATAGATGCTACCTACCGCTCCCCAATATGGACTTGGACCTAATTATATCACTTTCACATGCTCCTTTATCTCACCTCACCTCTCACCTCACCTCCCACCTCAAGTCACTCCTCAGCGGAGAACGCTTGCACCATAAGAAATACTCCCAAAAAAGTAAAACAATTAAATACAATAATCTAATAGTAATAAAACCACTAAAAACCCTCGTATATACCTAGGTACTCATAAAACTCATAATTCATAAAAATGATCATCCGCACCCTTCCCCTCTCCACCCCCCTCACCATCCCGACCGAGCCCCTAACCCCCGCCTCCTTCGCCCCTTTCGGCGCCGTCTTGGCCAATCCAGCCCCGGACCTGCGGCCCTCCGGCTCTCTATCATCTTCTTCTCTGCCCCAGGGCTACGGCGCCGTACCCGCGAACCAGGGCACGGCGATCCAGTACCGGGGCTTGGCGCCGCCGCTGCGGGATCTATACGCCCAGGCCCCGAGCGGCAAGAGGAGCACGCCCCGGTCTACTATGTTTGTGTGCGGCGCGCGGGAGTTGGATGCGGAAGAGGGGAGTGCGAGTGTTGCCGAGGGGGGGAACGCTGGCGGTGGTAATAGCGGGGGCCTATTCACAGTCCAAGTCCTCGAGCGACACCCTTACACCACGCAGACCTTCATACCCCTCAGCTCCTCTTCCTCCTCTTCTTCTTCCTCCTCCCCCTCCTCGCCAATCCAATACCTAGTCATCGTAGCACCAACCCTCGCCCCCACAAGCGCGGACGAAGACCTCCCGGTCCCCAAGGACAACGAGTCCAAGCTCCCGGGCAGCGGCATGCCAGACCTAGCCCGCATCCGCGCGTTCCTAGCCACGGGCTCGCAAGCCGTGACTTATGGCGCGGGGACTTGGCATGCGCCGATGGCGGCTCTCGGAGCCCCTGGTTCCGCGGTGGATTTTGTCGTCGTGCAGTTTGCGAACGATGAGCCGGTCGAGGATTGTCAGGAGGTTGCTCTGGAAGGAGGAGGGGAGGATAGGCCGAGGATAAGGGTCAGGGTGGTGGGACAGAGGGGTAGGGCTTCGAAGTTATAATAGGGATGGAAGAAGAGGGGGGGTATTGGTGTGTGTATATAATATACGAATGAGAGTATTACATTATTGGCTTATTTACCGTAAGGATAATGGAGTTGTCAGCCTGCCAAACAGCTACTCCGACGACTTAGGTGCTCAAAGAACCATTTACGCAGATACGTTTTGGTTTAAACAACGTAGTTAGTACCAACTCAATCTGCACAGCCTACGAGCCTCAGGGGGAAACAAACTACACACCCCTACTTGAGAGGCACTCGTCTACGAAAGGCATTATATCAGAATTTAAAGACGTCCTTCGCGCCATCAGTACCAAGGAACCGGAAATCAATTCGCAAACTACCTAAGCACCCTAACGAATTATTAACAGGAGATTACTCCTAAAGTCCAAATAAGCAACGCCATCCATCCACCCGTAACTGCCCATATATGCGATCCTAATGTTCATCTTGTCTGTTCGGTGTCGCAGTATGATTCGTGGCGTAGAGGCCATATTAAAAGAAACGAAAAATAGGAAACTGATCCTTGCTCAAATCTGCAGAAGTTGTTGTTGGAGGCTTTTTTTTTTGTGATTTTTTGTTTTACGTCTTTTTTTCTGAATTATGGTCTATTTTCTACTCGGGACTCCCGCCGAGCGCATGAACAATCGCAATCTTATGCTTCATATGCGGTCATGAAGACAGCTTCTCCGGCTATCACAAAGTAATCTTTTCTCCTAAGTTATGAGTTAGTTAATAGACACTAGTTAGACAAAGAAAGATATAAAACTTACCCTTCGCGTTTCTCGTGATTCAGTACTCGATGCCCACCGTAGTCAGCCAATTCTGCTCGTTCATGGCTTTCCAAATCTCCCGTTGGGTAAGGTTCGATTTGACCCTTTCTTCCAGGTCTGGGTTGTTGGAGATGCCAGCCTGGGAATTTTCAGGCGCATCAGTCATGATAGTATCTTCGCTGGTGTTGATATCAGCGTATCCTCCCATCTTGTCTTCCTCCAGCGGGGCAGGTTGGAGTCTACCGACGGCCTTTCCAGGGGGGACTAAGACGTGACTTCGTGTTCGTAGCTCCAAGATATCGACTTCGATGGTACCGGCAGTAACGAAGTGGTAAACCTGTACATTCTTCTTCTGCCCATATCGGACGCATCTTCCTTTCGCTTGCTTCATCCAGGCATCGTAGTTCGTCTGCAGATCCACTGCGAGGGGGGTCACGAACATTACATGATTGGCATATTGGAAGTTAGATCCTGCGGACGTAACGTCGTTTATACGCAAGATTCGAATCTTAGGGTGATGCTCTCCGTCTCCGGCTCGTGCCCGCCATCTCTTGAGCTTGGCTTGTAGTTCTTCATTAGTTTCTTCTTCTGACCATAGGAGAGCACGCTCGTCGCAGCGGTCCCTGAGTCCATCCAAGTCTTTCACCCCATCAATCGACCTCATTTTGTCATCCATTTTATGAGTGGCCTTCTTACCGTTGGGAGAAATATAGGCAAACCCGATTCCATTCTTCCTCAAGGTAAACTGAAGCTCCTCGAGCTGACTGTCGAACTGAAAGAAGACAAGACCAAACTCGTCGGCAGGAATTGCCATAATTGTATTGGCTAGCATCTGGAATTTGGCGCTAATCTTGACGCTTGGAGCATCTTTCTGCGTGCCAGCGCCAAGTTCCAAACGTCGTTGAGGTTTGTTGATATTCTTCATTGGTATAGTTGCGCCTTTCAACGAAGATAAGCAACGCTCGCTATCGCCTCCACCACAATAGTCTGAGTTGAGATCGGTTGTGCAAAGGAGGTGACCACACTGGCAAACCATGTGCAAGTCTTCTCTGGGTACTATTCGTGCGCAACGATAGCATTGCATTTCCTTCTCATTCGTGGTCAAATTGTTGACAATTCTCTCTTGCTTGATCGCATAAATGACGTTCTCAAAAGCCTTTCGTAAGTTAATTGAAGTGTTGCTGGCATCATTGCCAGTTAACGTATACTTTCCACCTCGAATCCGGACTACTGCACCAAGCGATGGGTACCTCTCAACCTTCATCGGATCCGACTTAACTTCTGGGCCGTAAGAGGACTCGTCAAGCTCTCCCTTTATGTGCGAATCTAAGAGTGCTTTCAGATCTTTCTTTAGGGTACTAGGTTGAAAATAGATGCCCACGGCGCGACATAAGCCTTCGAGATCTCTCCTGGGAGTTTTATTACTTATGGTAAACTTTATCTCCAGCGATTCTATACGCTGCTTGGGCTGCCTATAGTTTTTAAGGCCGCCTTTGATGTATCTTTCCAAGGTTTCTCCCACCTTGCTATCTGTTGAAATATCGCCTTCGAAGTTGTGAGCGCGGCGCAAGTCACGCAACAGAGAAACCATCTCTCGTTCGCTCATCCCTTCAAGATCTCCAGCCTTCAAGTCGTAGTAATCAACCCATGTGTTCGAGGTCAACTCGCCAACAGCGTCGAAAAACCTCTCTTTGTCCATGAGGAAGTCGGCGCGCTTATCCTGGACGGCCTCTACCATTTCGTCATGGCTTATTTTCTCCCCTCTGGTGACGATGGCGCGTGAAAATTCGCTCCACGCGTCAAATCCACCGCAATCGGAAACTCGTTTCTCCCAGATGCCTTTTAAAAGCATATAAATGTCGATGGAGGCACTTACACCATTTTGGTATCCCCTTTCTGTCATGCTCTCGCAAATACGTCTCGAGAGCCAAATGGCCTTATCGGCGGTGATTCGGAAAGCGTGGATGGCTTTCTGGCGCACAGCACGGCGCTGTTCGAAAAGACATGATATGGAATATTCTTCCTGGTGCCAATTGCCGTGAGACGAGCGGAATATTAAGGCGGTAGTGCCAAGTTCTTTCCCATTCGCGCCCCATTCACTGCCAAATACCGGCTGTAAAAGGGTCCGAGATTCTTTGGGAAGTAAATTGGCGTCAAAATTACAAGCTCGTAGGTCTTGCTCTAGGTCATGGTAGTGAAGAAGTTCATAAGGGCTCATTTCGCATACTATAACCTTTTCTTCAACTACAACACCGCCAGAAAGATTTTGGTCGAGTGGATTAGAAGTAGCAAAATGCTCCAAGAATTCTATCCCCTGTTGGTGCCTCTCTCTGATGGTCTGATCCGATAGGAATTTGAGCATATGCAGACGTTCCGCGTTACTCATATCCTCTATCTCAGGGCCGCGGGTTATTCTAGGCATTCCTTGACGGCGATATATCGGACGTGCAATATGGACGTTGAAGTGCTTCGCGGTATAGCACACGGCTGATAGGTCTTTCGCTGGCGGTGTTCCTGAGAGAATCCACTTCGAATAGGCTTGTGAATTGGCGATGAACATAGTCGATAGAGATTGCTCGTAAGAGAATTCGTCGTAGACTATTCGAGCAAAGGTAAAAGCTTCTAGCACGTGGCTAAAATCTCCTGAGTTAATTGCCGGGATTTCACTTGGTACTCCCTGGTCTAGTAATTCGGCTGAGCCTGAAACCGACTCGTAGTTCTGTTTGAATTCTTCATATACTCTTTTACACCTATCCTGGCGCTGCCTGATTTCAGAGTATAGACCCTTAATATCAAGACCAGTTTCGTTTTCCAGTAGCCTTCCAGCAACTTCGCCAGCTATAGGCGCAGCTTCTTTATACCATTCTTCAAAAGCACGGTTTTGAAAAGTTAGATTGCCCCTATCTGACTGCTCATCGCAAGGCGGATTGAGCGACCCTGATAGTTTAGCAAGGTTTTGAAAGTAACTATACTTTGCGAAGCTTTGGCTGTTTACAATAATAAGCTTTGCAGCTTTGAACTTCTTGAGCGTATTCCGATTTGCCGTCTCTTGAAGGTCGGAACTGGTGTTGATCTTGACCACTTCGTGACTCTTAACATGGAGAAACCTGACCGCTTCCTTAGCCCATTGGTCGACTAGGTGCGGAGGTACCAATATAAGCGTGGCTTTTAGGTGTATATGGTGTGGGTTTTTGGCAGCACGTAGCCTCTTGGACTCGCCATCGTCGAACTCTTTCTGGCAGTGGATGAGTGCCAGTGTAATAACGGTCTTGCCGTAGCCGACATCATCCGCAAGTATGCCACCAGGGTGACGTGCTCTGCGTTCAGCACAGCCAAGCAGGCGAAGCTTGAGATCAGGTATGATCTCTTCTTCGATTTCCCGTTCTATGAACTCAGGCATGTTCATTTCACGCCAGAACATCCATTCAAGGGATAGTGACTGGTTCTGACTCAAGTCAGCTTTAAACGATTCCAAAGTTACTAAAAGTTCCGCCATAGTATCTTCGGAAAGAGGAGACTTCGACAATCTCGTCAATGACTCTCGGAATGGGATGAAGCTGTGCTTCTCGGACCTGCTAGAATCCACTCGCATGTTTTCAGACAGGACAGCATTACGCTCGACCCGGGCGTATGCGGTTACTTCAGCGGCAGGGTTCGTAGTGGGGGGTAGATGCGCCGCTGCTTTATGCCCAAGGGCCTTGTGATTGATTAAATATTGCACCGTAGTAACGAAATGTTTTTCGGGTGACACGTCTTTAGATGTGGGTGGGTGGACCTTTATCCTTACTTCAAAAGGAGAGATTAGCTTCTTCGTGTGATTCTCAAACGCCGCCATCGCATTAGAATGACGGTGTTGAATCCACTTGGTTTTATTCAGGTCCTTTTTGAGAGTTTTACCATCATCGTTTTTATAAGTCGTCTTAAGCCATTGGGCTCGCGGAAGTTGTCCGAAGGGAGAGTCTCGAGCGTCGGCATTCATTCTCCAATCCTCAAGCTCCTTCATCCAGGACTTGATATCCTCCATCTCAAATTTGACCTCGAGACGCTCTAGACTTGCGAGCTTGACGTTGATATGGGAGATTAAATCGTAGAATAGCTCAAGCTCTACCTTCCCGATAGTGAACCACTCCCCTGTACTCCCGCCGAGAGACTCATATTTACCGATGATACCGTATTTGTCGCAATGCTTTTCCCTCGCAAACGACGCCTCTGCTAGAACCTGCTGTTCAGGGTCTTGCTCTTGAATAGTGAAATATTTCATATTGGGAACCCTAAGAACCTCTGTATGCTTGTGGTCCATCATCTCGGGAATGCATGCGTTGTTGACGACCTTGAGGTTCGCCCAAGTGCCATCCACGTAGGCGTCGAGTGTTTTTCTGCTCATATCCATTTCTCGGAGATCCTCGCCAGCTTTGAACCTAAGTAAGACTTCTCGGTATTCGTGGGATTCCAGCAGACGATATTCTTCTGAAATGATATAACCGTCTTGATCTGGATTTCTTGTGCGGGCAGATTCTTTGAAGAGAAACAGCTTCTTCCCGTCAAGAATATGAAGACTATTCTGAGGGGCTTCACAGTTAGGTAGGTGGTGGTATGATCCACAGACCGTGTTCAAATCCCTTACGAGAAGATTGTCCCTGTAGATTGCGGATATTTGTAGAATACCATCGGTCCCATCGGGTTTAATGATTTCCACTTGAAATCTTTTTGGTTTGAAGCACCAAAACTCCCAAGAATCGGGAGTTGGGAGTATACTAGACGCATTTTTACTGATCGTAGCCTTTGCGACAGGTTGCTCTAACTGAGTATGGTCCAAGCCCAATTCCGTTCGGAACTCTTTCCCACATGCATTCTATGCATCGAGATATAAATACCAAGTAATTCCTGTCTCCGTCAAAACCGCTCGAGCTTGGAGGCCATTCTGGTCGGCATAGCAGATGGTCACTACCTCCGTAATGTGCATACTATGATAGTACAATATTGTCTCTTTGAGATGCTTCATGACGGCAGGGAAGGCAGTTATTGCTTCATCAGTAACTTCGTACTCTGCGGTGATGAGGTTTACAATTTTGGTCGGTAAGAATTGAACGACCTCTTGCTCTACTTCATCTAATAGTAAGAAGTTTGAAGGCCGCTTCGTCGGGGCAAAGCTGTGCGAAGGTTTTCCTGCACACCATTTACAGCGGACGGTAGAACATTTTGTGCATTTCAAGAAGTCATCAGTACTATACTTCGCCGATCCATTGCAAAAGCAGTATCTTCGACTTCTCTCGAAGAGATCCAATAGCAATGACTGATCAAACTGAC
The DNA here is from genome assembly GCA_025201765.1 of Daldinia sp. FL1419. Lineage (NCBI taxonomy): Eukaryota > Fungi > Ascomycota > Sordariomycetes > Xylariales > Hypoxylaceae > Daldinia > Daldinia sp. FL1419. The sequence continues at coordinate 25,453 of MU623341.1, forward strand.
GTTTATGCGACGTGTCAAAGTTCGGATATTCTTCTAATGTAGAATCTGTAACCCTTCGTTTGGCTTCCACTTGGGTCATATCTGCAGGCAGAGGGAACGTGTCGTTTAGAAAATGACGGATTTCTTTAATTGCTCTCAAGATAGCTATAATAGCGGTACCGACCACCGTCATGCTCATTGCATTGCCAGCAAGAGATCTTAGAATATCCTGGGTTTCAGTTGCAAATCTAAGCCGGTTGAGTGGTAGTCCTTGTAGACCTAACGCTTCGTATCCGGAGAGAATTCTACACTGGTCTGTTACCCAAGGTATGCACCTTGGCGTGATGCACCCGGTTATTCCCAGCGGGACGCTGATGCTAATTCGGTCGATGTTCTGGCTAAGGTTATGGATGTGATTCTTGAACCTCGAGTCGTACCCACTCTTCAATGCTCGCAAGTGGTTGATATCAATGCAGTCTAAAACGCGTTTTGACTGTGTAAGCATCACAAGTCGATCGATGCGATCATAAGGCTGGCCCAGCTGGGTTAGACTCCAGTCTGTTAATGGACGATCCCCTCCGAGACCTTCCGTATCACGGACTCGCGCATGGCGCGCTTTACTACGCTCCCATCCAAATTTAGGGCGCGGGTGTAACGCCTTCTCAGAATCATCTTGGCGGGCTCTTTCGGTCAGCGGGTGAGCTGAAGGGAGCAGCCACGAATTAACCGGGGTCGATGCAGACCTCACGAGGCCGTTTTCCATCAGATCAGACCATCGGTGAATAATATCGTCCGCAGTCTTTTCAGGGAATACATCCTTGTTAAGAGCAATAAGATATCGCCGAAGGCGCGTCTGTGGAATATAGAAATTCTTCGTATCGGTTGAAACGTAAGAAGCTTTATATTTGACAAAGGGAAACCAAACTTTCGCGGTATCATCCCAGGGAGCCCCAAAGACATTCTCGAGGATGACAATCTTAGGCCGATAATCTTTAACATACTTCAGCATTGAAAAGAATGTCTGGCTCGATTCTCCCAGCTGATCTATGTTGTCGAGGAGGGACTTAAAGTGTTCTTCGATTTTCGTGAAACGTGGCCCATTATAACCCTCTAACTTGATCTCTTTCATTAATTCGCTGACATTTTTCACGAGATCCTTGACGTAACTTTTGATCTTCCTCGTGTTTAGCGTAGAGAAGTCGACACACGAACAGCCGGCAACGAGAAGGTCGATGTCCCCGGGAATTTCCTCCAATGCACCCATCGCCGTTGGCCTAGATATTTCATTAGCTACACGAATCATGATTTGCGGTAGGTGAATTCACTTACGCTTTGCCATCTTTAGGTTCAATGAAGTCCCGGACGTCGTTGAATAAAATAGACCCTTCCGTATTTCGCGCTATATACGCCTGTTTGTCTTTGTCTATTTCAACGCTGAAGACATGAGAAAACTGTAGGAACTGATTTCCCGGTCGCATTCGATCGAATGCCTCTTGAAGCATTTTCAACGCGAAGACGGGGGCCTCCGTGCCGGAACACAAGGTCGCGACTCGAAGATAGATTTGGCTGTTATCATTAAGCAAGCCATGCGATCGTTCCGCAATGTCATGGAAAGCGGCGTAAACATTCGATATTGGAGGCAAGTTTTGGTTCAAACCTTTACCGGAATCCAAACCGGCGTGCTCCTCATCGCCAAACTCTTCAACATCGTCAGAATCATCAGAATCTCCACGATCCCCAACTACGGATTTCTTGGTAACGCATGATTTTTTTGATCCCACCTTCTGTCTTTTTGCTTCAACGCCACCGTTATCTGTGTCAGAACCCGCTTCTTCATGGGGAGTCTCATTAGCACGTTTTTTTACCCGAGGGCGACTGGCAGCCGCTCTACACGGCTGGCCAGCGCGTTTGGACGGCATAGCCACGAATGAGTCAGCACCAACGCAATCGCGACGATTATGAGAACGGTAAACGACAAGAAACGTGTGCTAGTGCTTGATGCGAACAGGGGAGGGTGGTGGTTGAGGCCTCGGATAGAGGTTCTAACAAAGGGGAACGCGGAGGGATACGATAGAAATGAAGGAAAGGCAATAGTCTAGATTTTGCAAAGTACAGTTCGTATTTTGGATAGAGTTGATGAAACTAATGCACTGCTGCAAGTCTAGACTTGGATGTGCAAGTGTAGAAAAGGTTGGATGAGAGGAAGATGAAGAATGATGGTAATTGTAGGATGAGTTGGTAGGTGGGTGGATGAATTTGTTTTGGAAATAGAGAGAAACAATGGTTGAAATTTGAAGGAAGGACTAGATCAGGGCTAGGGCAAGCAGGAAAGAATGTTGCATACTAGAAATCGTGGGTCTCTAGGGTTACAGGTTCAAGAGGTAGGTACCTATTTCACTACCCTAGGGCTTGACTGCCGGTCCTAGCTTCGTAGCCCGGCCTGCGTGGATTCGGAGGGGTAAACAGGGTGTCGAAAGGACGCCGAGGGGGCGCTGAAAGGATGATAGGGGGCGCCAACATAAGTCAGAGGTCGGCGATGAGGGCCGGCGAGAACGATGACCAGTCGGTAAAGAGGTTAAAGGGTGAAGGAGAGGAGAATCACCATACAGTATTGGATAGGAGATGGCTCTAGGGCTCCTAGAAATCTATGATAAAGCCACTCAAATCTCATGAGGACATATAAGGGTATGCAATATAAATTGACTAAGAAAACAAAGCCAGGGGGAGAATAGGAGGGGGATCAGAGGGCCCTTGAAAGCTATATAGGATTTACAGGTATAGCGGACTATTAAGGAGAGATTGTTCCAATACTCGGCAGAGACTATGCTAAAGCTATAGTCAACCAAAGCTGTCCACGTAAGTTACAAGGCTAGACATTTGGTCAGTAGGTAATGGACTCCGGAAGATACATTGGACGACATATTCCAATGGGGAAGGCCCAGCATCGGATTTGGCCTACGGAAGAAAGGGCTGAGGTCAGTACTCAACTCACGGCATGGGTACCGTAAAGATAAACAAAACACAATATCGACGAGGATATCAGAGAGTTAAACGTCTGTGAAGCCCCGGGACTATCCCTTGCGCTCACGGCCACGCTGAACATTCCCCAGAATTCCAGAGGCAATCGAAATGACAAATAGCAGTGAAGGGATTCGTAGGTTGCGTACAGCACGCGGTACTCTAAAAACAATCATAGAATAATTGTCAAAGCTAAAAAACGACGCCGTAATCGCTCACGAGCAATTACGCCTTATATACTGTGCGACACACCCCCCAGGTAAGCATATGTAATAGGGTTACCTGAATCGCAGCACTTAACACCCCTAAACTCTCTATAGCACTGGCTCATTCTGGCCCTCGGCTCTCTAGAGTTTAGTCGTAAGTGGCTGTTAGCCGTCAGCTAAGCGTACCTCTACCTATAACGTGATGGCTCATAACCTAAGAGCATCCAACGCGGTATTATACGATGCTTTCAGTTCGATTCGAACCCTGTGCCTTACTGCCAGTACTAGTCTGGCTCTGGGGCTCAAATACGGGTTTAGCGTAATCGCTGGATGCAGGGAATTGTGGGTGTTTCCACTGCACGAACCGGGCTCATAACTGTCAAAGCTAAAAAACGACGCCGTAATCGCTCACGAGCAATTACGCCTTATATACTGTGCGACAATAATATATTGCCGCTTTGAACCCATTCTTCGTCAAGATCGTGTGAGGTCGCCGGAGGCGCGTAGATTAGTTTACCATGTCATCTAAGCGCAAACCCGCGTTGTCGAACGTGAGCCATGGAACTCAGATGTGTTTGTATCGCTTCATTGTCAGTCATGTTTAAACAGTCAGCGAACCCCGAGTTTCGGTTTATTCAATACACTCTGTATCTATAGAGGTATTAGTTGTAGGGGAATGTAAAATGCGCAAAGACATGTGAACACTTTAACTGTAGGCAATGTGAATCGGCGATACCATGACACCACACTATATTCTATAGTCAACCGTGAATATTAAGGCATAGTAGGTAAGTGGCTTAATGGAAGCAATTAGCTTCACAGGGGCCAGTAAGGAAAAAGGTGGAAGTCAAATAGCAACAGATGAAGATGGAGAGGATTAGGTTTGTACACTAAAGACTGCTTTGCCATTTTACGAATTATACAGACATACGAAAAGTGAGTAAGTGTTGTAGAAAAGATTAGAAGAAAAGAGCACTCAGCTCGCAGACAAAGATACTCTAAGATACTCTAATCAAAGCTCAATACTCTCGGAAACTAAGGATGACGACATAATTTCATAAAGACCAACATAACAGAAATGCCCAGACTCCTTAGATCTAGGGGACTAACCTAAGGTATACATTTGCAGTAGCAATATGTGTGAAGGTACTCGACTAGGATAGTCATGGTCCTTGCTTATGATTTCTACGGCTACGTATTAGCTTCAGCGCCGTTAACGTTGAAAGAAGCATACTCACTTGATAGGTACCTAAGGTAAGAATTATCTTCTAAGGCTATAAGAAACTACCTAACGGTCAGGTACCTAGGTAGTTGAAGTGGAGAATTATACAATCCGACTAGGCATGGAATTAATAGGGGTATAGATTTATATGTATAGGTTATCAAGGGCGCTTATCGGATCTGATTTATGTTGAACTTGTTTAATGAGTTATTAAGAGAATGAGAACAAACGGCAGTAAGAAAACAGCGGTAAAGAAAAAAACTCGAGTGAAGTTGGGTTATGCTTTGTGACACGTGATTGGTTAATAAGCATATTCAGGACGCTAAATTCACATGCTCTCAGCACACTTTAGCGTGCCTAACATAGGCTGTGCCCCCCTTTCTAATACCTGAGGTTAGGTCCTTACCTAGGTAAATAGTAACCTAACCTAGAAGCAACGAGTAATACTATTAATATTCTTACCTACAATTCTAAGCTAAGTCAAGATTTATATAGGAATATCCCCGAGTTTCCGTATTTCCTAACCCGACAATTAAAAGAATAAAATAAAAATTCCCCAAAGGCGAACAAAGCGGAGCATCGTCTTATTAGAATACCACATACATAACAAATCAGGAGGACGACTTGTACAACAAACCCCCTCAACCGCAAGCTACTACCTATAAGGGTCCGACCATCGGATACTTGAAGCTATCTACATATATATATACCTTATATAGGTAGCCAGGAATATCTACTCACGAAAGCAATTCAAATACACATTGACGTTTCAGATGGGGTCGATTCTGCAATCCACAGATATCGAGAATAAGCTAGTGGACTTGTCCGGGGTGATCCCAAAGCCAGGAGAAAATCCCTACAACGCCTTGATAGACGCCTGCGACGATGAACCAGTTGAGTGAGCCCTTCTGTTGCCGTATTCAATTCTACACATCTTTACTCGGGAGGATCCATATGAATTTGAACGTCGACAATCTTATTCAACATAACAGAAACACCATGTTCTCATCCAATGCATCGATATGAAACTTCACATAGAGCCTTGTTTATAGCTATTCCCTACAGCAGGACCTAATAAAAGATTCAGGCGAAAATTCAAAAGCTTTATGCTCTCCACCGCGTCAGGCGCAATGCGCAGCAGAGGGCCAAGTTTCTGGCCTCTGACTACACGGGTCTGATCATAGATCAATACCTACTGCGACTAGAGAATCCCCAGATAGAGCCAGGTTTCGGTCAGTACAAGAGCAGGCCTTGCCGAAATAGGGGATCTCCGTCCCTTATTTTAGCTAAAAGGCTTTTCCGTTGAATGGTTATATACTAACGAGTCGGCAGTATGTCATAACTCCTTACTTCACGGCATGACAGCCGCCTGAATACTCCCTTGATAATAGGGTAGCACCGAAACCCGCCATAGCATTGGCTTTTTGATTAGACTGTTGACAACTAGCAGAAGGACCCAAGATACTGCATGACCTTCTGGGGCCGGCCTCCAATCCACGTTCTCGAGCTCGCAGACGCCATCCAGAAGAAGCTCCAAGCCGTCGCGCCAGGTAACCCTCTCTCCTAGCCGAACAACCCTCAAACCAAGCAAGGATCAAAAGACAACAATCTCACAACATCAAACTACACCAATCACCCTCGATTTCCCACTTGATCCCCCCTCGATCCTCGGACCTCGTACTGACGCCCCCGCAGCAATCTGGCTCATGCCCCTGCACCGAATGCACATCACGACGCTCGAAGTCGACTTCTCGCGCACCGCCGGGGAAATCGAAGCGCTCAAGGAGACACTGAAGCCGTGCATCCCGCAGATAGCAAGCTACACGCACCAGCACCGGTCGCGGCTCGTCAAGCCCATCATCTCCTACGACCTATCCGCCTTCGCGCTGTCCTTCCTCCCTTCCTCCTCCGAACCGCCTCTTTCCCCCGCCCCCGTCCCGCCCGACTCCGTCGAGGTGCTGCAGCACGGCGATAGGTACACGTACCACCACCTGCGCCGGGACATGTGGGACCGCGCCAAGGAGGCCGGCGTCACGGTTAGCTCCCGGTATGTTGTGCCGAGCGCGCATATCACGCTCGGTAGGTATTTGACGGATGCGGACCACGCAACGCCTGAGCAGAGGAAGAAGTGGGTCGATACGATTGACGAGATCAACACGTGGTTGGAGGCCGAGGTGTGGGATAATCCCGAGTCGAAGCTAATCGGGGAGTGGGTAGTCGGCCAGGAGAAGGGATTGGACATACGCGTTGGGACGCTATGGTACGGTGGTGGTCGAACGATCCAGACGGGTGAGGGGTTCTAGGTGGCTAGAAGCTTGATTAATATAGAATCTATTCCATAGCGATTACTGTTAGACTTGATGTGGCGGCTCAGTCTTAAAATGCACGGTCATCAGGTAAACCTTTCAAAAAATCAAGTTTGTCTACGTAGATTTTAGGAATACCCAGTAAGATTCATCCTTGATTAGAGCATAGCTTTAGGAAAGAGATCGCTAATAACGACGCTCATAGGTAGCTATATATCATATGTGCAGGGACAAATATAATATATTAGCAATGCCTCTCGATTAGCAGGGTTCCAAGCGCCTAGATTAGGACTCCAAGCCAGCCATTATACCACAAAGGGTAAAACAAGACGGTCGTCATGATAAGGGATGAATTTAGCAATGATGCGAGACTAGAAACATATCTTAGGAATCATTCATAGGTCAAAGTTAGGTAGGAGCGTTTGGGTCACAGAATGCGATCGATTAACGATTCTATGCTCAGATACCGGATATTCCCACATGTGATGGTATCTAATATTGTAATCGTAGAGAAGGCGTCAAGCCGGCATTCCTGTTGCCAAGGACCAAAAAGCCCGTTGACCTCTCTCGTTGCCTCTCCACTCCTGGCATTTGTCACATACGGCAAAAACGAAGTTCAGAAGAGCAGATTCGGTTCTATTCTGACCTATGTGCTGCTCCCATTCCGAGTATCAAAGACTCCCGTCGCCAGTTGAATGCCCGGCCGTAATGAACCACCCTATTGCCATGAATGAAGAACGTGCACAATGACTCGAGTAGGAAATGCGTTTAGAACACCAAAGCGGCACCCTTTGTCTTCTTGTCACCACTGCGAGCCTGTTAGTAGGATTCTCCTGATAGAAATATTCGAAAGACGAAGACGGAAACGTACCCAAGCTCGAAGTGCTTGCATCGCTTGAGCGCTAATTGCAGCTTGGTCTTGCAGGCAACGCACTCCAGTCTTAGTACGACCTTCTTCGTCGTCTTAGCCTTCTTGTGGAACACAGGCTTGGTCTGACCACCGTAACCGGACTGCTTTCTGTCATAACGTCTCTTTCCTTGCGCGAATAGGGAAGCCTAAGAATACGTTAGAATTGAGTCAGGAGGTATAGGCAGATGATCGTTTATGACGTCGCGTTCCGCTAGAGTCGATGCCATGAAGCTAAGGATAAACGTACCTTGCCAGCCTTGTACTGAGTGACCTTGTGTTGGGTGTGCTTGCGGCAGTCCTTGCCCTTGCAGTAGGTCTTACGGGTCTTGGGAATGTTGACCTAAATGAAATATCCCGTCAGCCTACTGTCGCATACAAAGCATGTAACTATTGTCGATTCGAAATATGAAATATGCCATCGGCCGCAAAGTATCGAAGCATCGTCGTCGTCCTCCATGGTCGCTTGTGCTAGATATTCTGGTCGACAGAAATTACGGTATCGATAATCTCTTTACTCATATCGTGTCGTGTCGTGTCTTGTCGTGTCTTGTCTTCGCTTATCGAATTGGCCTCGAAAGTTTCCTCCCTCCCTCGCAAGCTTCGTCTAGCAATCCGGACCAGCGGGAGGACGACTTTTCGAACGATGCAATACCTGCATATCAAGAATTAAATGAAATATTCAAGTCACGTACCATTTTGACGGCGGTTATGGGTGGTTGCGCTGTCGAAAGTTGTCGGTGGTTGAATGTGTGCGGAATATTTCGTGAAGCTAGTCGAATGGATTTTTTGCTCTGAATTGAGAAGTGTGCGTGATTGGGGTAAAACTACGGCTAATTCTTTTGCATGGAGGGGGTTTCTTAGCTAAGCTAGGTTTACAAGTACCTAGGTACCTATATTCTCGCCTAAGACCTCGGAATTCTAGCCACATCTTTTCGGCTGGAATTGTGGCCCATGAGTTAGTTATACAAGCCACATAGGTATTGATCCATATTACCCAGGTACGTACCCAGGTACCACCGCTGACATAGAACCTGTTTTTTTGCGATCACAGCGTTGTCGCAATTATGTAATGCAACATATTCTAGAGATCGTCACATTTCACAACGCCAGACTTAGATTCGGAAACTACCTACCTACCCAACACGCAGGCGTGCATGATGCATTGGACTACATTAAGTAATTCGACTGGCATTCCCCGAGCCTATGGGTTACCTCTTGTTTTGTCCAGACGCGGGTTGATTTAAATACCGACTACCGACTTTTCCCTCGACATAACTCCACAGTCTTCCTATACGTAGGCCGGCCCGAAGATGGGCTTCATCGCAAGGGACTATTCTAACATACCTAATATCAAATGGTCATTGTGCTGTGATGAGTCTATTTAGAGCGACTATCGCAGCGGCAGTCGGAGGTCATAAATTCGTATACCACGTATGTGAGTTCGATGCCGATCCCGCGTCGGATAAGTTGACGCGAACCCGGGAATAAGCACCGATTTGGAGATGCAGTAATAGACCAGTTTTGATATCATGCAGGGATTTTCTCAAGATTTCTTATCGCACAATGACAAACGGTCTAACTTATTAGCGTCGCTATTGGTTTTTTTTTAATCCTTTAATCGGGATCCCACGGCATCATTACGGGGCTACCTATCCCACCTATCAGTAATATTCGGATCGGGCTCTCACCGCTATAGAAATCGCTGACTCCTCAAGGGCGAGCAAAGGAAACAAAAAAAAAAAAAAAAAAAAAAAAAGTCATCTCGCCAGCACATGCCTATTCCCCTATTTCAGAAGGTCAAAGACGTCTTGCTGGCATATCTAAGAACCCTTGGCGAAAGCTTCGATTTTTCAGATTGACAAGCTTGCAGCCGAGTCCCGAGGATGCACCAATAGGAGAACGCGTTCGGCATCGCAGCCGGGTTGAGATCCACTTCCAACCGCCATTTAGCCTCGTATTTCCATGCCCTTACGAGACAAGTTCGGTCCATGTTCCCACCGATTCTCGGCGTGGCAGGTGTGTGGTGACCGGATAGAGGGCCAATGTCCACAAGGGAAAAAGATATCAGGAACCCAACTTGTTATGCCACTATTGCCTTCCGAGTTATTGGTCCGTCTTCATGTAAATAAGAGATCCCCCCCCCCTTACCAACCTCGAATGAAGGTATTCGTTTACTCTTCCGTGTCCGCTAGTCTTTGTGGCTGGATGAGTCTTGATCTTCGTACAAATAATATGTAATAAAGGCAAATCTGCTTTCGCTAAGTGTATTTGTTATTACTAGTTGCTTGTGAAGTTCACGATCCTCCCCTAATCTTAATCCTTTTGCCTATGATGCCACACATAATACTAAGCTTGTATTTATAAATCCGAAAGCGAAGCTCGCCCCAATGTTCGAATCCAATGACTCTAGCTCAAAGACTGTCGACCGTAATGGCCAGGCCTTAGATGTACCTTCCCGCTCCCCATCTACCAGCTCCTCGACCCGCTCCGAGGGTTCAATAGAATCCATCCGGCCAGCGGCACGGCCCGGCGTCGGCGATGGAGAACTCGACCGGTGCTCAACGCACCACTCCCTTGGCCCTGATATGCCCGTTGAGCCGATAAGCTCGGTTATCGAGATCCCCGATGAGGTGTATGACCGGCTACCGTCCCACCGGAAGCTAATTATCATATTCCTCTTGTCGTTTTGCTCCTTTTTGGCACCTATATCCAGTACATCGGTGTTGGCAGCCACGCCCGAAGTAGCGGCTGAGTATAACACAACGGGATCCATCATTAACATTATCAATGCTCTATACATGTTATTCATGGGCTTATCACCCATATTTTGGGGTCCGCTGAGCCAGGTTTATGGCAGAAGAATAGTAAGGGCTCCCCATCAACATCCAAGCCGATGATAGATCAATGGGACAGTAGTCCGGCACAACTAACACCGCCACCTTCATAGATCACCATAACGACGGCCATAGGATTTCTTGCATGTAGTATCGGTACGGCGTTGTCGCCGAATCTTGGGGCCTTCTTTGTGTTCCGTCTCCTGACGGCGTTCGAGGGTACTTCGTTCATCTTAGTCGGCGCATCTGTCATTGGGTTAGTATCACCTCATTTCACTGAGACTATGGGATAATGCATAAAGGCTAGACCACTTACTAGATACACAGTGACATGTACCGCCCGACAGAACGGGCGACGGCCCTAGGCTGGTTCCTCACTGGAACACTAGTAGGACCGGCCCTAGGACCCTTCATAGGTGGCATAATTGTAACCTATACGTCGTGGCGTGTGATATTCTGGCTACAGACAGGGTTGGCGGGCACCGCAGCCATCGGGACGTACTTCTTACTTCCCGAGACAATCTATCACAAGAAGATCGATGATCTAGTTGGCTATAGCGGCTCGGCGAAGGTCAAGGTCCTACTTACCATGATCAACCCGCTGAGGGTTATACGACTATGGGAGTATCCGAACTTATTTCTCACAGGAATAGCTAGTGCCTCTCTGGTGTGGAATATGTACTCGCTACTTACTCCCATACGTTACGTTTTAAACCCGAGGTACAACCTTACGACCCCGATGCAGGGAGGCCTGTTCTATCTCGCACCAGGTTGCGGCTATCTTCTTGGTACATTCATTGGAGGACGATATGCAGATTACGTCGTTAAAAAATACATTAAGAAACGGGGGGTGCGTATTCCAGAAGACCGTATGTACTCAGCCTTACCTTTCATGGGTATCGTTATCCCCGGTTGTGTCTTGATCTACGGTTGGTGCGTAGAGAAAGATGTTGGTGGCATCCCTTTAACGGTGGTAGTGCTGTTCTTACAAGGTGTAGCCCAGCTCTTTTGCTTCCCATCTCTAAACTCTTATTGCTTAGACGTAATGCCGGGACGCGGAGCTGAGGTAACTGCGGGCAACTACGCAATTCGCTATCTGTTTGGCTGCGCCGGTATGGCCGTTGTCCTCCCAGCTATTGATGGCATTGGAGTTGGCTGGTTCTCGACTATCAGTGCATTGTTTGTTTTCGCAGGCACCGTCTGTGTGTTCGTGTCTATCAAATGGGGTAATAAATGGAGACGGAATGTAGACGCTAAGAGAAAGAAAAGGGCCATGAAGAATATATCGGATGGGAATAATGGTAAAACGCGGGAAAAGGTCAAGAAGGTCGTGGATAACTCGGCCACTAACACCCGTGAAAATCTTCCGACGACACGCGGGGCCGAGCTGAACAAGGAAGAGGTATAACATAGAAGCGTGCTCTTTTTAGCATAAGCATACGTAGTCATAGTAACGAATTTACGAAGATAGAGTTTTCCAAGAGAGCGTTCTTTAAGTGACTTCCGACCCAGGTAGGTTAAAGTGATTAGGAATACGCATAGGCACGCGATGGCGCGTACCAGTTTTTTTTTTTGGCCAGTTGAAGACGATCTTTTTACGTGATATGCAACTTTTACGATTCCTAGTAATTTCCACCCACTTCAATAGCAAGTACACACCTTGGGGGTACATTCCCCATCTAGGTTATCAGAGCGAGGAGCTCATGTCTCGTGGATTTACCGGATTCCTACATGATCTGGCGACACCATCTAGCAACCGCAACGAATCCCTTGCGGGCTTCTGACATTCCTCCTTCGGGTGTTTGTTACAGTCACACAATGTTCTCGCGTTGTTGACGCATGCGGTACTACCAACGTCCCGGCTGGTAAGCGAAATGGGAACTGTGAACCTCATACTATAATATGGTCGAGTCCTGTGGTTACCTCATGTAGGTATTTTTGGTGGCGAGTTATGTACAAAATAAAATCGCAGATATTTCGCTTTAGTTACATACCCTGACAATTTGATGCTATCTGTCGATCATCTGTGTAAGTAGCGCTTCCAACAGCGAAATGGTTGGATTGCAACCCAATAGGAATATAAAGACGAAGAAAAGGCTTCCCATAGCGCCGTCTGTTCAACACTATCCCGACATGTGCATGAAACATCCCCGGGATGCGGTACACCAATCGTTTCACCTTGGACCGGTCCGGATTTTACGGTCCATTAACATGATCAGACGGTTCGGAAGCTCTGCGCATTTTTCAAGATCGTCACACAGCCGACCTTATAGCGGATGGTCTGAACTGTGAGACGGATACTGCCATTTCCTTGTAGAAAATCATGCCGGATAGATTGACTACGATGATGAAATAGGATGTTCAGACGTTGCCGTTTAACGGTCGGTCTGACCGCGGTCGCTGATCCTCTTGGCCCCCGTCAATCCACGCGTCGGGGGCTGACGATAAGAATTACTTGTAGCTGATTGTCCTGTGCCTTGGAATACGATGGCAGATTTACGAGTAACTCGTAGACTCGTCAGCAACCAACGAAGCTGCAGACACTATAGTAAGCGCCAAGACGCCTTATTTACGCAGCAACAGAGGCCTCTCAGGATTAAACCTTAGGGTTCCATAATGGAGCGAGTGACGAAAGCAAAGTCTATAGCGACTCGCGGTAAAGTAGCCCACATGTCGCATATACCGTATTGGCACTTACGTATTGTAGACGGCGATATATCTACGGCGATGTATTTACGCCGTATTTTTGGTAAATATCAAATTTGGAATGGGTTATTCTGTCGAATTGTCCCACGCTGAATTTTACGAATCGTACGCGATTATGATCTTCTCTTTGGGTTTAAGAATTTAAAAAGAGACGTAACTACCAATTATAAATCGATGGCTTATTATCGTGCATCCAACGTCGAACCTGAACGTGTAAGACAAAAACGGGTGCGGCGTCATTTAGGTAGCCTAGTAAATCGGGAAGCCACTTCTAGAAGAATTTCTTTTCTTTCCTTTTCTTTTTCTCAGGCCCCAATCCGACCAAAATGGGACATGGGACAGGTCCCTATGCGCAATTTACACCTTAAAAGGTGATGGTTGTCATACATGGCTAATCCAAGTTAGGTCGATGGTGTAGTTTAGCGGGCTGCGGGCAAACCGTCGTGCGTTTCAAGTCGGATCTCACGTTGTGCGTCCTTGGCGATTGATTTCCCCTGGCAGATTGATTATTGCTTGGCAATGGCGGGAACATCTCCAACTAAAAAGATCGTCGGTACTCGACTGGCTACCGTGCAATTTTAGCAAATCCCACGATAATGTCGATCGTTACATGCCTAGACCCTGCTCCTGAAGTTGGGGGGTCATTCCACCTAGGTTAGACAACCCTCGCAACCTCCTAACCTCTCGACTCTCGACACCTCTTTCGTTGCCTCTCTCTTGTCTCTACCCTTTTACTCCGGAGATCCTTTGTTACGTAAAACCTTTGATGTCCCAGTACCAAACATATCTCGAGTACCTAATCTAACAATGAGAAATTAACGAGAGCAATAAAACAATCTAGTTTGTTACTCCAGGCGGGGAAGAAGAAGCGTAGTGTAACTACTCGATCAAAATTGAGGCTCACACAACGGTTGCACGACTGGGGAATATGATGCAATCGTAGGTAGTACAATAGGTGGTACAAATACCTCGAGGTCTCACCGACAAGTGACACAAGAAGTTTCCGGCCGCTAGCAGCAGAAGAGTCAGTTAGTATTATTATGTACTAGCCAGGAGTAGCTAGAGGAGGTAGGCATGTGAAGAAGAAAATTTTGTAAAAAAGAGATTGCTTAATGGCAATGACGTAGATCTTAGCTTTTTTGAAACGAAAAAAAAAACTAAGGCTATCTTTGGTGGATGTTTCCAGGGAATTCGGTATAGGAACGGAAAAAGGACTCGCTGGGGGGCAGTGCAGCTTTCTTCCTTCAATACGCGTTTCTGATGACCTGCCCTAAGTGCTTAATGATGAATTGGGCGAAGGTTATTTGATGAGAATCCACCGTCTGTAACGCTAGCCGCGATGATAAAACATGGGGGACATGGGAGACATGAGCTAGACCCACTAACCCGCATAAGAAGCCCTGATAGCCTTGATGGCGGTAACCCCCTATTCCCCTGTACCCCTGTATAATTCTTGTTTTCGGTAGTGGACCTCAGTTAATGGAGCCTCATCAATCAGCATCATCATTGTTCAATGATCTAATCCTATAACGACGGCTCGGGGTACATGAAATATACATCCAATTTTAGAATGGAAACGCGACGTCAAAACATGCCTAACTGTCGGATATTCGATTTATAGAGTAGCCCTTGCGAACGAATACCTTGGGTGACTGCCACGATGATAGAGCGATAGAACTCGAACTGCCCAGGTGCCCAGGTGCCTAGGCGCCTGGGTAGGTGATGTACTAGGTTAGCTACGTTATTCTCATCAGGGCTCAGAAGATTGAAGATAAGGGGTCATTTAAAGTTTTTCTATCGTCTCCATTAGCGGTATCCCGAACCCTGCTCACCTCACGAAGATGATTATTTGGTAAGACTTATAAGCGGGCCAACGGTATTATGTACAATGCTACACGTTTGGGGACTCGTCATACCACCACACTGCACATCATTTCTTAAAGAAAAAGGCTTAGGTGTGCGGTATTGTGGAGTCCTTGGTGAAGCCGAAAAAGTTTCTACGTAGGTAGGTATGTAGTGTAGATGCAAAATGTATTAGGAGTCCCGGAATCTTTGCCAGGAACCCCAGGCAACCCAAGCAACCCCCAAGCAATCCAAGCAATTCAAGCAGCTCAAGTCGAGTGTCCAAGCAATTCATCGCTGTCTCCGTCTAAACAAAATCGGAATCGTATGCGGGATGGATCCAAGTATGTATGCGGAATCAAAATATGTATCACATCTGTACTTTATTATACATAACTATATCAAGGTACTGTATGTATTCGTATGTATATGTATATGTATCTGTATTTGTATATTCTACTCAGCTGTGCCCACATTCGATCCACGTTTTTTCTCTGAAATTCAATCAGATCAAAAAGAGAAGAAGATAATCGCTAGGAACATTGAAGATCGACATTCTAAGTCTCACTTTCCCCTTTTTCTTTACAAGGTGTTCCAAAGTGCGGCGATACAGTAGGAAGTACTTTGTTCTTACAACCCAACCCCAACCTGGTTTAACTAGCTTAACCTGTAGTTTCCCTGTCCACTTCTCCTTACTATCTCCAGCTTGCAGCTGCCAAACCAAGTCAAAGCAAAAACCCATCTAGGTCAACAACGACCGCCTTTTATTTTTCTTTCCAATTTTTATAATCTTTTGTCTTTTTAGACTTCCTTCTATCTTGTTGCTTACCGCAATACTTTTTTCTTCTTTTTTTTTTTGCTCCTATCCAATCACTCTCTGAAGCGGCGTGTTTCATTACCACTTAGACCATCGAAACACCACTCTCTCGCGCCGACTTCACCACTTTATCCACTCCTACAGCCAAACCTACTGATTGCGCGATACACTCTGCTTGGGAAGATCACTCTTTCTCTCCCATCCTATTGTAGCATCACTTTTATTTTCAAGTCATTCACTCGTTCGATGATTCGAACTGAATCATTTTCTCTGCAGCTCAGTTGCGACTTGTTACCCCTAGCTGTGCAGCCTTATAGTTCCTACGGCCCCTGCATCTGCACATAACTGGTCTCTAACACTCCTACTCTGGAGCACGACATCTCGGTCACAGATAAAGAAATAATATAGCTTTATTGGGCTTTCGGTGCCCTCTGTTCACGATAGCATCGATAATTCGGACGTCGCTGTTTAGTATTTACAGCTAAGCAAACAGCGCGCAAGATTAAAGTCTCAGACTCTTCCATTAATGTGTTAAATTGGAAGCCTAATATTTTCGATGCTGAGCATTGATACTTTCTGAGATCTCTTCTCGAAACTTGCCTGTGGAATATGGGTAAGGTGTCAGATTATGTTTCCCGGAAATCGGGCTCCTTTCCTAATTTCATGGCTCGAAAGGGTGAAGCCTATCTACCAATGTCCACTAAGCCGAAGCCCAAATTCAGGGTCAAAGCATTACTTGGTCATTGCCTCTACCGAAGAGTAGTTATATGGACTTTCGTCATCATTGCACTCTTATCATACACCTTCTTCAGTCCTGGATTAACTGGAAAACCACGGGATGTACTTGATCTAGTACATGGGAGTAGAGAAGAGGTCAATAAAGTTCCTCCAGTCGCCGATAATGTAGTCCTACAGAAACAGGACGGACAGGAGGAGACTCATATCCAGGAATTCGTACAAGAGGAACAAAAGCCAATCGAGGAGGTTCCTGAACAAGAACAAGAAGAGAAGGAGGAAGAGAAGTTAGAGGATGATAAGAAAGAGGAAATAGAAGATAACGCCAATAGCCCGCACTGGCTTAAGTACAAACAGTAAGTGGATATACCGATCTAAAAGAGTTGAACGAAATATCTAATGACGAATTTAGCCTTGACGGATATTACAATGGCCTGAGGTCGCTTGTACCATTCTCGGATTATAAGCCGGAGTATCCTGAAGCGTCATCTACTGGTAAAGGGTCCGAACCCACACCCACCGTTCACCATACCAAGCCACCCAGGCCTAGTGTATATCGTCCCCATCCAGATTATGATTCCGACGAATACCAGAAAACATACGTTCCCGTGAAGCGATGCTACATTGACGAGGATGATAAGATTCCTGCTCCTGATTTGTACGCATTCAGTGGCGTTCCCCAAGGTCAACCTAAAGCAGCTCTTGGATCCTATGATCTTCTTGGTCTACGAGAAGATGTCTGCTTTGATCGTTTTGGTCGATATGGACCATATGGCCTTGGATACGACCTCGAGTCCGGTGGTACAGGCGAAGCTCTAGATACCGAGCACGAGGGTAGCGAAGTGGTCTGGGAGAAAACTGGCCGGATTAACTATGAAGGTGTCGACTGGGGTTCTGCGCAAGAACGATGCTTCGCGGCGAATGAAGACCGATTCTTTACCGGCAATGAAACTAGAGACTTCGAATTGTCCCAAGCTGGTCGTAAAAGACTTGACCGTATTGCTATAGTAATACGAACTTACGTCGGATTCCAGTGGACGAGCCATGCTTTACTCAACTTTCGCGCCATGATCAATGAGCTTAGCCTAAGGTCTGGGGGTGAGTATGATGTTCACTTCCTCTTGCACGTTCGCGATAACAACGCACCGATCTGGGCGGATCCGAACACAGTCCAGAACATTCTTGACGTAAACGTCCCCCCTGAGTTCCACGGGCTCTGTACCCTCTGGTCCGAAGCTCAGATGAAACTCTACTATCCTGGTAACTTCGGCGATACGTTTGAAAATCCTTCCAACGGCGACATTCATGGAGTTTACCGGTCTGCGCACATGCCACTTCAGCATTTTGCCATGATGCATCCCGAATATGCACACTTCTGGAATTGGGAAATGGATATGCGCTGGACCGGGTCTTACTACGAATTGTTCGACAGGCTTGGCAAATGGGGTGCGAAGCAGAGCCGAGAAGGCATGTGGGAACGAGCAAGCAAGTATTACATCCCTGGGCTACACGGCAGCTGGGAGAACTTCACGGAACTCGTTCATCACGAAACTAAGCAGTCCGGAAAGCGACCAATTCTAGGACCAGTTGTTTTCACAGGCAAGTCTGGTCTCGAACAAGGCGAGGTGTTCTTGCCTTCGAGCTGTTCCAGTGGATCGGATATGTCACAGTGCGGTGTTGGCGAGGACGCAGATCTTATCACGCTTAACCCGCTTTTTGACGCTGATGACTCCGGTTGGGTGTTCGCCGGGGACGTAACTGGCTACGATATACAGTACGAGAAGCCGCCGCGAAGGTGTGCTATTGTAACCGCCTCCCGATTATCGCGCCGCCTATTAAGGGTGATGCATGAGGAAACATGGCGCCTACACCACAGTATGTTTAGCGAGATGTTCCCACCATCAATGGCATTACATCATGGTCTAAAAGCCGTATATGCCCCTCATCCGGTATACTTGGATCGAGAATGGCCCCAAGAGGAGATTGATAAAGCTTTCAATGGTGGTCGGGACCATACTTCGAGTGGCCACGGTTCTCCATTTGACTTGACAAATGAGCATAACCACAAGGGGACGAGCTGGTACTACAATAGTGAATTCGCCGGTTTATTATGGCGTCGCTGGCTTGGTTATGCTCAAATGGATGGCAGAGGCAATAACGGTGGCCGTGCTGGCGAAGGAACCAAGAGAGGAGGCAAGAAGGAAGAAGAGAACCCCAAGACCTCTGGTCGACTATGCCTACGGAGCATGCTCGTACATCCTATTAAATGGGAGAACCCTGCCGAGCAGGGGTAAAGTTAATAATAATGTGGAAGAGGCCGAATTTCTTTTGTGCAAGAGTAGAGGAAATTGTGGATGCACGATAACAGTCAACCGAACGGAATTATAGAATGAGGCAACCGGAATAGGACATCAAAGGAGCAAGGACCTACGAAGAACCATTCATCACGCCTGGTACAGGGTGCCAGGAGCAACGGCATTTTACGGGCGTTCGCATATGAGGAGTCCGGTTTTTCATTTACTGCTTCAATTGTCATTTCGTCAGTGGCACGAGCCTTTGTTGCCCGAGAGCAGAAGCTCAAATCCATTTGAGCGAAGCATTCGCCATTTTGATTTTTTGGGTTCAGCGTATAGCCCATTTTGTACATTCATACGACACCAGTACCAAGCATGACCCGTTGTCGCGTACTTGTCATTGTCGGAACCAAAGATTAGGGAGGTCCTACACTAGGCATGGAGTTAAGTGTCTGACATGACAAATGTCTAGTTGCTCAATGTATGTATATAATGTAATATCAAAAAAGAGCTTTTGCTATCTAACTAGCTTTTCGTGATTTCATGTATTAGATCGCCTGACGATAGTAATGTGATGCGGTTATGCGCAAGGTAATGAATCAAATGTGACATTGTCGAGATGACTTGTTAGGTATAGGTAAACAACAAGCCACTTATATCGTACTCATGGACTCGAGTAAGGGGAGCTTTAGTGGTTTGCCATTGAGTATGCATAGCTCAAGGCCTTTCCTTGAATGCATAACGTAGATTTCCTAGGCAATAACTAATAGTAAATGACTCACCAGAACCTATTCTTAATATCATATTGTTGAACTATTCTATTATCCTAACGATGATGTAACCTAGGTTAGATAATTATAGGCGATATACCGTAAACAATTAACCAGCAACTTGGGTAGTTGTCCTCGTCGTATTCAGTTAGATCCAGATCTTATTTAGATCGAGATAAAACATAGCATTAAAGAGTACCCCAGCACAATCTCGCAAGCATCGTGTAACATTAGTTTAAGCACGGACATGACACTTCACGAAGCCACAACTTCAACAACGAGCAGAAGAAAAAAAAAAAGTAGCGCAATATATTCTCGTCATAACATATCAACCGACCCTCCTCCCTACCGACGCCTCATCAACTCGTGAGATAGGATCACTCCCCGTCCGCGTTCCGCAAATCCTCCTTTTTTCTCCCTCTCAAACTCCCGTCTAGCTAGGTACCTATTGGTAACCAACCAAGGAGAACAGATCTGTGCCTCTGCCATGCATTGTACGAATGAGAACATCGTACGGCTATACCAACCCTACCATCCGGTCCCTTCTTTTCTTCTTTCCAGCTTTCGGCCCCCCTCGAGAATAACCAGAATAGAGTATGAACACGAAGAATGAAAAAAGGACTACCCCGTCCACCCTCAAGGTGTAGCACCTTGGCGAGAAACGAAAAGTCCTCAACGTCCAATAGAACACGTCCACTGCGCGAAGGCGAGAAAAGAGTAGCCGACGTCAAGCATTCCCTATAAGCAAGCAAGCGAGTCCGCCTATTATGGATCCATGAAATCCAGGAATCTAGCAACTGGATTAAGCGAAAGATAGGGGGTGCCGAACTAGGATATCCGAGACCATTGATTGCTGGACGGGTTGATCCCGTCCCGACCTAGCTCAAACCGGGAGCCAGTCGGAAACATCCTAGCGTCGAGAAGAGCCGGATGTTGGAGATGGGGTAAGTAGGGGTAGGGAGTACCTAAGATATATGGGGGGACTTGAGCGTCAACTATGTAAAATAAAATGCAATATGGATGCGTCGAGGGGCCGGGAATCGGCTGGTATCGGGGCGCAGGAAACGAGAGCCGAACACCGCAGAAACGCCCGCCACCGCCGTTGAACGCCACCGACCTCCGGGACTCCCGATGAGAAATATTAAAAGTTGATGATCAACTAGATGAATGCGGGGAGCTCAGAAAATATGAAACCGGGAAATGGATACATAAACAGAGTAGTGGGGCTCAAGTTGGAAACCATCAACTGTTATAGCCACCACCAGTCGAATTGGCATACTTTGCATCTACTTTCTAAGCACCGCGTCGTAGATGCTCAAGATACCGGTGACGACAGTACCGGTTAAGATGCCCCTGTAGCCGCCGTAAATAGCCGTGTTGATGCGCGCGATGGATGTCTCGTCTATCGAGCCGCCAAACGTGACGCCCTGGCCGTAGACCACGTAGGAAATCAAAGCCTTGGCGATGCTAAAGGTTAACGGGTCTATGATTGAGTCTGGTGTATGCGAGCGGCGACCAACACGACCGTGGTTAGAGTTGATTGTCAGATTGAAAAAGTAGCCGGCAATGCTAGGCAGGATAGCACTGGTGAAAGCCCAGAGAAGTGCAGGAGACCAGAAGGATGAGGTCAAGAGCAGGAACATGTCGGGGACGAAGACCGGGAAGTCCTTGGTGCCGAGGAATGTAATGGCGGGGACGGTGAATGCGTATCGGTCGGCTAGGATTTCGGGGCGCAAGAAGTAGAGCTCAAACGCGGAGATGGCGAAGAGCACCGAAGTTATAGTTGACAGGCTTTCGCGCGTCGCGTGAGTAGCTTCTGTTATTCCTGACTCCTTGTATAGAGACACGACGTGCGTTTTAACAGCGACGGTGGAGCGGTCGACAGCCTCGGCAACATCTGCAGGGGTTGCAGGAAGAGTGATGCGGCCCGCAAGAGAGAGAGCACGGCCAGGGGTACGCGCAAGGGCGGTAGTAGCGTCTTCGGGTTCTTCATCAGTCCTAAGGGTTTGTGTTAGTGGACGGGTCGAAATATCCAAGACGGGAAGCGGATACGACCGTTGCGATCCGCGACGCGACTTACTCAGGAGTAATAGTCTCTTCAGCAGCTTTAGTAGTTCGTCGTCTAGAGACCTTTAGTCGCTCTGCGGTACTTTCAGGAGCATCCCTCTTGAAGGGAGAACCAGCAGTTCGGGCGCGACTGGAGTAGTATCCGGCCAGTTTGGGGTCGGAAGAGAAGGAAGTCGAGTTTTCGGCTATGTACTCATCAAGCGCCATCTCGAGCTCAGGTTTCTTCAACGATTCGAAGCTATTATTTGGTAAAGAAAATGTGTTAGCCATGCGATTCTTTGTCTCGGAGCCGGCGCGTGGGGCCGGTGAATGTTGTCTCATCGTCCCGCATTCCAGACGGGACGGGAGATGGTGATGTAATAGTAATCAATGTCAATGCTGTTCTTTGGGTGTACCGACGCCGACGCCGATGCCGATGCCGAAGCCGAAGCAAGGACGAACTCTACGATGATGCAAAATGCGACAAACCTTCTAATATGGAATTGGGGAGGGAGTTGACTAGGCGGTGTTTTAAGAAGAAGATAATACGTACTCCCTAAGACCTATGTGCTGAGCGAGCTCAGCCAAATCAGCCTTTCGCTGCCGCTGCAGCCAACTATTTGCGCCAGACATTGTTGCGAGTCAAGTTGGCACTCCGCGGAGATTGGTATGAATGTTGTCGCGCAGGATAGGCGATTAAGACGTAATGATTTTTTACAATAATTAATAGCTAGTGACCCCGTCACGCAACTTTGGGGAGGTCAGGTTGCTGATATTGAAGCTTGTAATGATAGTGATGATGATGCGCGATGATAATAGAGATAATCTGCGAGGGTGGCGCGTGTGTACGTAGCGTAAGCTTTTAAGTGTAATGCGGGAGTGATGCGGAGAGCTGGGAGGGCTGAAGAACGGGAAAGGTAGAAAAAGGTAAGGAAGGATTTCCCGCGGATGGTTGCACTTTTTGGAGGGGGGGTTGTTTATGTTTTCTTATTCCTGTCTTGAATTGTTGACGTGCAGGTGTTAAGGTGCAAGGTGTAAGGCGCAAGGTGCGGGAAGAGCGCCAGGTTTATGCTAATTAAGCTGTCACTTCTATCTTAAGAAATGGAACCTACCTGCTACTAACCTACCTGCCTGACTGACCTTGCTTTTGGGGTAGAGAGGGGTGACATGTATGTGTTTTTTTTTTTTAGGTACCTACCTAAGGTACCTAGTTAGTAATTACTTGGTCTGTTGGACTGTGCTAGGATCCGCCGGGGGATCCGCTAGGGCTCAGAACGAACCCCAGTATAGTTTAGCAATTTAGAGCTACTAAATACATGGTACGTCAGTAATAGGATAATCGGAATATCTACGCACAGTGCACCGATTGGGAAAATCTAACGTCGTGATTTGTTGTGTCTAGGTGTCATCGTCCCATTTTACTCGTTTACTCCGTACTGTTGTGGATACTAAACACCTGAGTCAATGAAAAACGCGCTGCCACGTTCTAAAGAAGTCTGATTTTTTAACAAAAAATCGGGGACGTTGGACGTGTCAATGTCGTGTCCTCTTAACCATCATCTTAGTTACCTGTATAGGACCCGTACCTTGCAGGAAGACAATATGTGAGGGTAAGGGTTAAGATGCATGTTCACAGGTTCATGGGCCTTTTCGTCGTTGAATTCCTCGACACAATTCTTCTTCATGTTTCTTTGCTACCTCCTAACCAAGGTGTCTTAGAGCTAGGTATACATATGCTCAAAAAGAATTCTAACCTAGACGATATTGATATCGCTAATATACAGGTCACTTATACCATCTAACTAACCGGTTAGGTTAATGAGAATGCTCTCATATATCGTTGTAATATGTATGTCGAACAATAACCCCCCCCCCCCCCCCCTTTTCCCACTTACATGCATCATGAATCGACCCAATTGACGAATCTCTCGTTACCTCTCCTCACTAACCTTACAGGGATATACTTATCCCCATGCAGCTTCAATGTAATATAACTCCTTGCTCCTTTCACCGTTTCTCTTGATTTCTCTTGCGCTAGTTTGTATACGCTTGCCTTCTCATCCTGGCTCATCTTTGCGACCTTTTCATCGTTTGCCCACTCGTCTACTGCTAGCTCAATGCTATACTTTTGGAAGATAACCGCCAATGCCGATACTAGCTCGACGATTGCTACGCGGCGGCCTAAACAGGCTCGTGCGCCATCCGAAAAAGGTATGAAGGAGCCCCGCGGCGGGCGGTATAACTGTGCGCTGGTATCCGATCCAGTGTAGCCGCCGAAGTCCTCCGTGTCTGCACCTTCAATCGCTGTGTTGCCGCTCTTTGTCGAGTCTGTTTGGAACCATCGCTCGGGTACGAAGTCATCGACGTCCGTTTCAGCACCAGTGATCTTGCTTGGCTTAGTCGGCCAGTATCTCGGACTGCGTTGCGAGGCTGCAGTAACTACACCGATAGCTGCATCGCGGGGAAGCAAGTGTCCCACCCCGTCTATGGTGATAGATTGGTCTTGAGCCGGGGATACCATCTTTGGTATATCCACTACAGGTGGCAATAAACGAAGAGTCTCATTGATAACGGCACCGACCATCGAGCCAAGTAGCGGGTTTAGACATGCCTCATAATCCCATGTGTCCGGGTTCGTGTTCCCTAAAATGTTATCAATGTCCCGCTGCAACCTCCTTTGCGAAGCCGGGCTAGAAGCTAGATAGGCCAGTGTAAAATGAAGAACGTTGGCTGTGGTCTCGTGTCCTGCCACAATATTCACAAAGGCATTGCCTATGATTTCCGAGTCAGTGAGTCGTGCAACCTGGGTTCCTTTTTTACTGGCTGATCCGTTGGTTGGTACATCCCCATAACTGGTGCGGACGAGGGAGCCCATTATGTCGAGTCCTCGTTCCGCGTTGTTCCCTTTCTGTACATCCTCTATCTTTTCCTGCAAGAACTCATTCATGTAGCCCAAGAAATTTTCTTCTCCTTCTAGAGCTAATTTCGCGTGCTTGTTAGGAATAATTTTGAGTATCCATTTCGGAGCGATTAGGAGAAGGATGAGGTATTTCAGAGTACGGGCTAATGCTTCAACAAAGCTCAAAGTATGTCCTGGAGGAGGATCGTGAGTTCCGTACTTTGTTAGTCTCGGGTCAGCATCAGGGGGGAATTCCTGACCGGGCCAGAGGATCTTGAGGCCGAATCCGATGTTTGCAATGATGTTAAGCATGAGAGACGCCGTATCGTGCTCAAGTGTCTTGAATGTTTTGTTTCCCAAGCCGTCAGGACCGAGCCAAATGTTAATCAACCCTTGAGTCTGGCTGATACATTCCCTAAATACCAACGCGGCATTCCTCTCATTAAATGAAGCCGATGTGATCTTGCGATGCATACGCCAGGCAGCGCCTTCTAGCGTCACTACATTCTGGCCGTATTGCGCAAGGATGGCATAAGACTTTGTTGGCTTTGGAAAGGCCTCTCGCTTTGACGTTATTTGGTGAATGGCCTCTGCATTCTCTGTGAAGCATATGATTTTCCCTGGGGAGACGACCAAGAAGGTATCCCCAAGTTTATCGAATATCTTGTGATTGGTCACGTACTGCCAGTTTGGATTCAAGATACTGATTTTTATGCTGGTTAGATTGCTGAATAACCGGTGGGGGTTGTTTATACTCACGGCTCGATGTCTTCCCAATATTTACGTGGGAGAAGTTTGAATATACGGACCCAAAATTTATGAAATATTTGACCCAATCGGTTCCATGGGCTAATAGCTGTGATAAAGAGAGGTTAATATTGTGGACCAAGGCTATTAAAAAGCAAGACGTTGAAGAATAAGGGCCTGGCTAACTTACGGACAACAAAGTAAGGGAAACCGGACCGTTTAGCGGCGGCAATGTTAGCTCTGAGCCCCGATACGATATTAAATATAAAATATAAGACCGCTACGCCAGGTAGCAATAATATCGTCGAAAACATGGCGATAATTTACTAGCCTCAGCCAGTATTTCCGAGTGTAGTTCCCAAGATCATGCAGCTCGAACGTGCGTTTGTAATAGACGTTTTACGGCTTGTGGATCGAGCTTGGGAACGGGACCAACTATGCAAATACATGCACATGTACCTGAGGTATGTACTATAAAGTAATGGATACAAGATATTGTGTTTGTAACTGAATAAAACTCGAATATTCACAAGGTTGAAAGAAAGGAAGTTGGTTAGTTAAACAAGGTCCATATAACCAAGGAAATAGAGAAGTTCACGCATGGAAGAAACAAATTGACATGGAAGGCAAGAAAATATTTCGCGCGGTTTACTCAAATATTATACCTAGCACAAGCATCTAGATTTAGGGGGCAAAGTAATGGAGATACGCGATTGATTGTTCGGGTCTAACGTTTCGGGACCCTGACATCCCGAGCGCTATTCCAAGATCCTTCCAACTACGATCTTCCCGTCCTACGGCCACTTCCCTGGTCGATTTTCATGGAGGCTTGAGAAAACGGACTGGCTGTATTTTTGGTCTCATTATTAATAACCCTCACGCCGTTGGAACCCCGCAATCTCCCTTGTTTCAAGGTTTATGTGTTCGAAGTATTGCGGCATCCTACATAAATCAGATATACTTGATTCGGTTTCGTAGAAGCTAGCCTAACTTAGGTGGTTATGGAACTAATATAGATGTGTAAATATTAGGTTATACGAGCTTGATTGATCGAATGAGCACCATTCGATTTTCAAGAAGGCATGTTGTGGCTAAATTCTGTCTTTGGTAGCGATGTAACGAGGTGTGGACGTTGAAAAGTCTTGAGTTGACAGCTATTTGCCAGATTTGGGATGTGACCCGTGAGAACTCTCAGCTCGTATCGTTACACTCATTCTAGAACTTTGCTTCGTTCGTTCGCCTTTTTACAAAAGCTACTCCGCATCGAGACTGGATCGTTGCGTCCATAATTCAAGTAGGTTGCCTAGGTATTGTACCTAACATAAGTAGGTACGTTGCCGAGGTTGAAAAGACGAAAGAAAATAGTTGATAGTCCTTTGTCCATTAGCTAGGTACCTAACATAGTGGGGAAATCCATTTATTCTACTCACTGTTATCAAAGCTGCATAAGTGTAAGTGTATATAACTTATATTAATCCATAAGTAATTGTGTAGTTCGCGAGTAAAATTTAAAGTTATTCCGACTACAAATCCCGTCAACTCTAATACATCTACCTATTTATAACCTCGTTCAACACACTGGAAGTGTATAAGGAATTACTTAAGGTATGACACGTCCGAAATATGCATGGATTTATTTGTAACTTCCAAAAAGCAAAATCACGGGGACCCATGTCTCGGGTAGGTCCGAAGAGGCTGTGGAGGTACAAGGTATCTCCGCGCTGACGTAGTTTGAGCTAAAACCTCTTCCATCTCTTAAATATTAATGCCTACAGCAAATGTCTATCTATATTTTGACATGATCTCGAAGTCACAAATGCCAGTGGCCAAATTTGACCAAAACTATGACTTTTTTATCCAACATCAAGCGATTGCATCGCAATAATGTCGCAACTATGCGAAGCTCGCCACTCGCTGAGATATCGGGCGCTCTAGGTGATTTGGGTACTCTTCTGCCTCTGATGATCACACTCGCGGTTAACGGCTCGATTTCTTTATCTACGACACTCGTGTTTTCTGGCTTCTTCAATCTCGCTACCGGTGTCATATTCGGTATTCCTCTACCTGTACAACCTATGAAGGCTATCGCAGCAGCAGCTATAGCTTCTCGTGCCTCGGAGCGCGAAACTGTGGCGGCAGGTAGCGTGGTAGCTATTGTCGTGTTAGTTCTAAGCGTCACAGGTCTATTACACTGGGTTACACGTGTAATCCCTATTCCTGTAGTGAAGGGTATTCAATTTGGCGCAGGTCTCTCCCTAGTCATATCTGCTGGTAGTTCTTTACTTCAACCCTTCGTTCACAATTGGGCTTTCGCTCTCGACAACCTCGTTTGGTCATTCGCTGCCTTCTTGTTACTCGTACTTACCCAAAGGGCGTCTCGATTCCCATATGCTCTGATAATATTCATTACAGGCCTGATTTTAGCCATAATATTTGTCGCTACGAGCTATCGCCACCTACCGCATTTTCACGTTTGGGACCCTTGGTTTGCGGTTCCGTGGTGGAGCGCTGATGCAATTGGCATGGGAATTGCACAGCTACCGCTTACGACGCTGAATTCGATCATCGCTGCCAGCGCTCTCGCAGCCGACCTGTTACCCGATTTGCCCACACCTAGCGTTACTGCGCTCGGTATTAGCGTCGCCGGTATGAATCTCTTAGGGTGTTGGTTCGGTGCTATGCCCGTCTGCCACGGAGCCGGGGGACTCGCGGCACAGTACAGATTCGGTGCCCGTAGCGGTGCGAGCATCATTCTATTAGGCCTATTTAAGATGATCCTCGGCATTATCTTTGGCGAAACCTTATTAGATCTCCTCAAGGCCTTTCCGAGGAGCCTTCTTGGTATTATGGTCGTTGCTGCCGGCCTGGAACTGGCAAAGGTGGGCCAGAGTTTGAATCATGGTGCTTCGGATCTATGGGAGACGTCGGTAGATCATGGTCAGCCCAAGAAGCATAGAAACGTCTCAGATAGAGAAAGGTCGGAGAGATGGACCGTTATGCTCATGACCACAGCAGGTATATTAGCTTTCAAGAATGATGCTATTGGCTTTGTAGCTGGGATGCTCTGCTATTGGGCCTATAAGTTTGCAGATTGGATAGAGGCGAGAAACAGTCGCCGGGCTGGTGAAAGGCGGCCGCTTCTACATGCTTGAGGAATATGCTTGACTTATTGTTGAGAACGCAATGGCCTATCTGAACAGAAGATACGGCTCATTGACGAGCTCATAATGGATCATTCTTTTACCCCCTTCCTTTTTCTGCAAGATTGTGATACAACATAAGATAGTTTCAAGTACCCTCGTACTAGAGATACTACTTTGTAGATGCTTCCCTATCCAAGTATCTTATGTCTATAGTTACGTACTTAATCTATAATAGTCATGATACCTAGGTACCTACTTTATACTATTGGGTCTTTGGTTTAGCAATGTCTCTTAACCTAACTGTTTTCCGGCCGTTTGAGCTCATGTAAATAGTAAAAGAAAGCTAAACGAGCATATGCACACCATATTAGATACATACATTAGGTGCCTTAGGCGCATATGGAGGTAGGTTGGATACGCCGGGTGCCTACAGTATACATGTGTGCTTTCATGTTGTAACCCAGGAGGTAAAGTTTGTATAATATTACTAGTCTCATGTATAGTTCGAATCTAGCCACTTTCTGTTTGTAAAATAATGCGAACATGAAACTTAGTCTCGTGATTACTTGAAATTACTTGAATTTGATCTCATCTTCCCAAGTACCTAGGCTAATGACCTAATGAGGTACTTTCAATTGACTCCAATTTGCTTTGAAGCCTGAACCACATGCTCAGATTGAGTACATATTGGGCATCTGCATTAGTTTCGTGTCAATTGACCAAGAATGGTGCAAGTCCGGGTACATTTGTCAATCCCTCGGAAAGCCGTCCGCGATGATTGACGGGAAACTTTGTTATCATATCTATCTGTTACCTACCTCCACACCTGCATACCTAGGTACCTACTACAAGGTAGTGCCTAAGCAACATATGTGCATTATAGCAAGACTAACAAAACAAAAAAATTCTAGTAAAAGGAAGGGGAAAAAACCCCCCCAAAAAGACCCAAAAAACCGCAGTTGGCCATAGCGTCGAGGAGAAGCTGCAATGCTGCAATGCTACAGAAGCTACTAGCCCAAACAAAGTTAGAAGGATTTAAAGTACCTATTAGATTTCCCCTTAATGATCCAATCATAGGTAGCCAACAAGCTGTACCCGAACCTGAAGAGAAAAGTGCCAGTACCTTTACAGATTAGTGAATATTAGTGGCTATTAGTGACCGTTAATGGCTGCAAAGGACCTTGGCGAGAAAATTGAATAAAAAAAAAGTTTGGCACTGTCAGACGACCTATGAGAGCCAGTAGGTACATGCCTAACCTTACCTCAAGTTAATACCTACATGGAAGCATACGCTAAAAACCATTTGCCTTGTATATTTTTTTTACGTTGCGGGAAGGCGGTCACAACAATCCCGTTCCTTTCTACTGGCAGTACACCCACCTTTAACTCTCTCCATTATCAATTACCATTTCCCCAGCAAATCTACAAATTGGCATGCCATAGACGAAGGAGCTGTATTCAATTCAACAGCGATGACTTCGTCCATAGCTGCCGTGACCCATTCTGGTCATCAGCCAGTAGCACATGGCTCTCCGCCGCCAAGCGTGCCGCCCGCAGCCGATCCAGATCCCGCATCTGCTGCACCTACTGCACCTACTGCACCTGTTACTACCTCCGATGCGAATGCGCCGATATCTTTTCCAGTTCAACAAGATAACTATCGCGAAGATGTTCAGGAGACACATTCAATGCCATCGCCACCTACCGTATCCCCCCTTTCTACTCCAGCAGCGACTCAAGTAAACATTGGTGATAATGACGATGTTCCCGATCTTTCTACCGGACCTCTACCAGCTACGAATGGAGCTCCCGAACTCTCCTCGGCCGTCCATTTAGCTTCTGCCAACCTAGGCATAGCCACAGATACCTTTCCCATGAAACTTGATCCAACTCGAATCCCGGACAACACCCAACGATCGCGCAGCCAAGTGGAAGCCGTCGCGACTACCGACCCCGAACCTGCAGGCATGGACTACTCGTCTCGGAATATCTCTTCCAACCTTAGACATACTCAGGGTACCGTCCAACCCAATGCCTATATGATGAATATCGCCCAGTCAAGTTCCACGCTTTTCCAGAATCAGGGGCCCTCTATTGTGGCTCCTTCTGAGGTCTCCTTACAGGCTTCGTTTACCCCCCAGGAAAGCGATGCCGTGACAACAAGCGGCGACCACACGTCAACTAGTGCCAGTCAAAAGTTAGAATCTTTCGCCAGGATAGAATTCGCCGACAGTGTCTTCCAGATGACCACTTATGCTGTCATCATCGGTCGCGATCAACGAGCCATGGATCAAGCCAGGAGAGATGAAAAGAGAGAACTAAGTTACAGGCGCAAAGTGGAAGAGAATGCGAGGAATGGATTACCTCCCCCGACACCCCTCAATGTTGACCGTGGGAAGTTTAGTAAATCCTACGTGAGTGAAGAAGGTGGCATGCTAGGCCCTGAGTCGGATGGTGAAGATAATGTGCGACCCGTGAAAAAACGCCGCCCAAGTTCTGCGAATAGGTCCCATAATGGCGACGACGACGCTCAGAGTGATCATGTCAAATCCAATAGGCAATATGTTTCTCATACCCCCGGGGCCGCCGCTGTAGATCTAGGCACCTTACAACCGTCGCCATCTCATATCCCCTTTGTTGGTATCCATTCTCCTGGGCCAGACATTGCAAGCAAGACTCGTGGTATATCGAGACAACATCTTAAGATCGAGTTTAATGAGAAAAAGGGTGTGTTCGAGGCTGTTGCATTGCATAAAAACGGCTTTTTTTGCGATGATACGCATTACGGGCTAGATGACCCAGTGACCTTGAGGAGCGGGGATCGGCTTCAGATCAAGGATGTGGAATTCACGTTCATTCTTAATGGAGTTCAGCTGGGCAAGACGGGCGGCGAGGAATATCACGAGGAGGAGACATCAAGCAAGCGTATGTCAATTGGCGGCAAAGAGATGAGCTTCGACTTTGAACACTCTGATCATGAAAACTTCCGAGACACAAGCGAAGAGCTGTCGGAGATTGAAAACATACCAACTCCCGTCGTGGGATCTGACGAAGGTGATGGAGAAGGAGAGGGAGGTGGCGAGGGTGAGGGTGAAAATGATGGAGAAGGCGAAGGCGAAGGCGAAGAAGGCGATGACCAAGGAATGACTGAACTACAATCTGATGAACTAGATGAGTCGCATCTTAGTATGCTCACCTCTACCGAAGTTCACGACATGTCTCAGTCTCAACTTATGAATCCCGATATCCCAAGGCGACGTGGTCCGGGACGACCGCCTAAGGATGGGATAATGTCGAAGAGAGAACGGCGGCTGCTTAAGAAGCAGATGCAAGAAACTTCTAAGAAGACGATTCCCCAAGAGCTACAGGGTCAGAACGAGAAGATTAAACGGCCAGTAGGGCGACCTAGGAAGAATCCCGCCCCTGAAGATGGGGAAAAGCCAGAGAAGAGAAAGTATAACAAACGAAGGCCAAGAGAAGAGGGCGAAGAAGGCTCTGATGCTGAGAGGCGGGCAAGAGAGAAGAAAGAGAAGAAGGTCCGGCCGAAATCGCCGCCTTTGGAGCTCCGAAAGGAAGACTTTACCGAAGAGCAGTTACAGAAACCGACTAAAAATTACGGTGTTTTAATTGACGAAGCTCTGACAAATGGGCCTCCAGATGGCCTAACTCTAAAACAGATCTACAAGAGAATCATGTCGAAATATCCATGGTTCTACTTCTCCGCCGAGACTAAAGGATGGGAAAGTAGTGTTCGGCATAACTTAATCGGGAACGAAGCCTTTAAGAAAGCCGAGGGGACTGGACTATGGTCTCGTGTCCCCGGTGTTGAGCTCGATGCCGGAAAGAAACGCAAAGCAAGCTCGCCAGATCGACAGCTTGGATCAGCTCATCTTCACTCGCAGCTATCAGCGCAGTATTACCAAAATGGATCCTACTTGCCCTCTGGCAGCTACAATTACGGCCATAATGTATCACATTATACCAACGACGCGAAGCAAATGTCAATGGGATATCATCCCGCTACAAGCCAACCCCCTCAATCGCTTTCAGTGCCATCTTCCCAGCCAGTCGTCCAGCCTATCTACTCTACGCAAACTCCCGCACCCGCACAGTTACCTCCCGGGTATCTCGCCAGACAATCCAATAATGCTCAGCAAAGTACTTACAGTTCGCCTTATGCAAAACCAGCCCCTCAACCCAATATTCCCGTCAAATCGGAGGCCCCTGCAGTTCAAAACCCTCATGCATTACCCGCAGCTCCAATACAACAACCTGTTGCACAACCCTCCTTACAACACCAGCCACCTCAAACACCAGGTATACCCGAAGGCACGGTCCGCCCGCACCTATCACCCGAAATTGAGAGGGCTATTGCTCAGTTCAGAGCAAATATGTTAAACGTTATTTCGAAGCAAACACCACATGCTGCGCAAATCATCGACATAGCCATAAATCGCGCGCGAGGTTTATCAGTCCAGACTAGTGTTCCTCCCGGTTTCGAATCAGTAGAGAAAACATTAATCAATGCAGTTTCGAATATGATTACCGAAATGCAGTCGAAACGACAGCAACAGGCGGCTTCTGCCTCTCCCGCACCGGCCTTAGCGAATGCTGCGAAGTCAACGCCAACCCCAAGCGCGCCAACGCAAAGTCCAGCGCCTGCGGCCACTCTCGAAGCCGAAATACAGCGTAGAATTAGAAACTTCAGGGGTACCATGGTCGTCGCTCTTAAGAAGAAGACAGAACAGGCGGAGGCTATCGTAGACTTGGCTATAAATCGAGCCCAAGGTTTGCCGAATGCTGGTCCAATTCAAGGTTGGGAGGAGGCAGATAGATTAATGGTCAAATCCGTCACGCAGATAATCGCAGATGCACGCAGAGCGCATAACCTCCAGATACAACCTCCACCCTCTGGGGCAACTCAAGCAACGCAACAAACTCCGCGACAAGCTCCGTCAGCATCGCCAGCTCCAACCCAGCCCCCGACTCCTACAACAGGGACCACTCAGACTAGCCAGAGTGCAGTACCAAATGTAGCCTCTCAAACTACCTCAACAACTATTACACGTACAACGCCATCAGTTTCTCGTCCCGGTGTCTCAATCCAACGCCCAACCCCGATGGGTATTCCACGCCCAGGGGTTAGCTCGATATCTCGGCCTTCTATCACTCGCAAGGAGTCAATAAGTGCGCCAAGTTTGTCAAGTCCAAGCATATCGGCAGCACCAATGCACAATGTATCCAGTCCGGCGCCGCCGAGTGCAGGCGTAGTCGATCAAATCGCGGGACAGAAGCGACCACATGATGACGCATTCAACCACAACCAGGGAAGTGTTGATAGATCGGAGCCGGTCAAAGCTCCTACGCCTAATATGTCGACTCCAGCACTACCTAGCGCAGGCGTCGTAGATCAAATTGGGCAGAAAAGTTTACGAGAGGACGGGCCTGCCAGTAGTAATGGAGGTGTTGCCCAACATGAGCCACCTAGCAAGACTATCGCACCCGCACCTATACCCGCGCCCGTATCCGCTCCTGTACCTCCGCCTGTACCAGTGCCCAATATATGCAGCCCCGCGCCACCCAGTGCGGGTGTCGTCGATCAGATAGCCGGCCAAAAGAGGAATTTGGACGAAGGGCCTGGAAATTCGGGATCAGAACAGCCCGATGCTAAGAAGCCTGCCCTGTCATCGCCCTCAATCTGATATGCAAAGAGGATGACTTACTGTGGAAGCTATATGGCCTTGTACTATTTACTTTGAGTAATGGTTGTACGGTGAAGATTGATACCCTTTAGGAAATTGGAAATTATTAGCCTTTGTTTCCACTACTTCTCATCCTTATCCATCCACCGCTTCTTCCTAAACTAGCTGCCGAATCTACTAAGTGGATTTTTGGTATACTCGAACTGCAGAACCGCGGCGCCGTTCTGGAGGATAGCAGGCGGTGAAGACCCGAGCCAGACTAGACCAGACCAGACCAAGTAGGCGGTATTTTTCAACGATTCACGAGATATAAACTTTGTCACCAACTTTACCATATTTTCCTCCTCTTCTACTAGGAAGCACAGCATGGACGGACAGGTATTAATACGGGATAGAGCGTACATATCTATTTAATACCAGTGGAAGAGTCCCATGTAAAATTGAACAGAGAGGTTGGCAAGCATATAAGTACTTACTCTGTACGGGATAATGTATTTGCCAGTAGTACCTAAGTAGATCGCTTCTTTCTCTTGTTTTGGAGGTAAACACCGGGCTTACTGCACTCGCACTCATCATACCCGTTCTATCTATTCAAGTAGAAGAACCTAAACAGCAACCGGTGGCCAGAACCCGGTAATCGATATTTCGATACTGGAAAGAGGGAAAGAGGAGGGAAGAGGCTTGAGGCGATGCCGCACCTAATGTTTTGTGTAGTAGGTATGTAACCTATGGAACTACTGCGATGATATAGGCACAGGTGGAAGAGATACGGAAGCTAGAAGGAGGAATGAAGAAGATGAATGAAGAAGATGAATGAAGAAGATAAATGTAGGAGAGTTTCTGGATGGAACGCAAAGCATGGCGGCTCGAGGAGAATCGAATAGAGTAGGACGCATAATAATGCTAGTTCACTAGGAAGGCAAGTCAGTTGAAGGTAGCGGATCAATAATTTTTATAACTCCTAATTTGGGTGTATCACTCGGGACATGTTTTGGAAGTCGTTTGACTAAAACCCCTCCTAAGATGCCTGGTGAAAATACTCGACAAGCTATCGGGTAACATCTACGCGAGTCAGTTAATACTTGAGCTGATCGTCCCTGTTATAGAAAACTAATTGTATCGCGACGTCTACAAAGTACCAAGACGAATACGCGAATCATAATGTCAAGTGAACTGTCTTATGACCTATCTTACTATGTAGGGCGTGTCTAAATCACAGTAGTTAATGCTGTGGTATATACTACTGTTGAAGGTATTATGTATAATAAACGCCGGCCCTCGAGTCGCCGTATCTAGTATGCTCCCTTGGCCCGATGCTCCTACGTGGTTGAATCCGTTGAAGCTACCTAGATGTATCGGGGGGGGGGGGGGGGGGGGGGGGGGGGGGGGGGGGGGGGGGGGGGGGGGGGGGGGGGGGGGGCGGGGGGGGGGGGGGCGGGGGGGGGGGTGGTGATGGTGGT
>MU623341.1:61098-129318 GCA_025201765.1 Daldinia sp. FL1419
GGCCTTGTTGGTGCCGTTTTTTTTTGGCTCCTTTGGCCGGATGTTCCTTCTTTTTTTTTTTTTTTAAAAAATTTTTTTTTTTTAGCCCCCCCCCCCCCCCCCCCCCCGTCTAATTGGTTGAACCCTACTCGTGACACATCTATCCTAACTTTTGTTGGTTTGATAAGTGTGTAGAAATTATACACGAATATCTAACTAGCTAGCGTTTAGAATAGCCCGTCAATTTCGCCCGTTTCAGTATCAACATCGACATTCAAGTAGCCCGGGGCAGTGGGCAGACCAGGAATTGTCTGGATGTCAGCAGCAAGCGCGTATCTATTAAAAAAATTAGTTGACGATCGATGATTTTTGAAAGGATCTGCTAATAAACCTACAGGTATCCCGCACCTGCGGCCATTCTTACGTCCCTAATCGGGACGGTAAAACCGGTTGGGGCACCTTTGAGCTCCGGGTCATGGGAGAGCGAATATTGCGTCTTGGCGATGCATATTGGAAGATTTCCAAAGCCCTGTTTCGTGTATGTATCGATCTTCTTTTGGGCGAGTTCACTAAATTCGACAGTAGACGCGCCGTACATTTTCTGGCAGATAGCCTCCATGCGTTGCTCGATGGTGCCCTCACCCACATCGTACAATAGCTTGAAGTCTTTGGGCTTCTCAGAAGCAGCGATGACTCCCTTGGCAAGATCCACAGCACCCTTACCACCTTCAGCCCAGTGGTTCGCTAAAATCGCGTCTTCGGCACCGGCAGCAATGGCCTCTTCTCGTAGGGCAACAATCTCAGCATCCGTATCGGTGGCAAATTTATTGATGGCAACCACGACGGGGCAACCGTAAGTCTTGGCGTTCTCAATATGCTTCTTGAGGTTCACGCAGCCTTTTCGGAGGATCTCTACATTCTCCTGCTTATACACAGGGTCCAATGGCGCACCAGGAGCAATAGGCGGGCCACCACCGTGTACCTTCAAAGCACGGACTGTAGCAACTATGACGACTACGTCAGGTACTAGGCCAGAAGCACGGCACTTGATGTTGAAGAATCGTTCACCCCCCATAGTGAAGTCAAAACCGGCTTCAGTAACGGCGAATCCAGCCTTAGCGTGGTGGTCCTCGTCGGGCTCTGTGCCTGCTAGCTTGAGTGCCATCTTGTCGGCAAGGATGGAGCTGTTTCCAATGCTGATATTAGCAAAAGGACCAGCATGCACGAAGACAGGCGTTCCTTCTAATGTCTGCATCAAGTTTGGCTTGATGGCGTCCTTCATGAGGGCCGTCAATGCACCTCCGGCTCCTATATCATCGCAAGTAACCGGGTCTCCTGACCTCGACGTAGCAACGACCATTCGGCCTAGTCTTTCTCGCATATCGGCAAGACTCGTGCTCATTGCGAGAATGGCCATACACTCGCTAGCGACGGATATATCGAATCCAGTATCCCGGCTCTGTCCCTTTTCGGTTGGTGCTACGCCAACAGTGATACCGCGCAAGTGGCGGTCGTTCACATCTAACACACGCCTCCAAGTAATAGTCTCTGGGTCGATATCTAGTCTAGCAAACCGGCGGATTTCATCCTCGGTGAGCTCGTTAGGGTCAGTTTTATTAATTCCTAACTTCTTTAATCGGCGGAACATGACAGGGGCAAAAGTCCTCTTTCCGTTCTTCGTCGGCACCAATCTCCGGTAAAGGGGGCCATCCTTCTGTGTATTCTCGTGGAACATGCGAGTCTCGATAGCGGCGGCGAGAAGGTTGTTCGCTGCGGTAATAGCATGTATATCACCGGTTAAGTGCAAGTTGAACTCATCCATAGGTATGACTTGGCTATATCCACCGCCAGCTGCACCTCCCTTGATACCAAAGGTAGGGCCTTGGCTAGGTTGTCGTACGTTGGCGAAGGTAATTCGACCCAAATGTGCTCCCAATGCTTGGGCCAAGCCCATAGTTGTGGTGGACTTTCCCTCGCCTAACGGTGTGGGAGTGATACCCGTAACCACGACATACCGACCATTTGTTCGGTGCTCTAGGCGCTTCAGTAAAGTGAGGTCTACCTTGGCTTTGTACGCGCCGTAGGGTTCTAGCTCGTGGTGCGCAATGCCGATTTCTTCTGCGACTCGTGTAATAGGTTTCGGTGGCTGCGATCTTGAAACCTCGATATCCGAAGGGACTGGAGTACGCAGGTTGAGAGGAAGCGGCACAATACGCCTTTGCTTCTGTCGCTCGAAATACATTGTAGTTGCATTGACGACATTTTGCAATAGCATAGCGACCGTCATGGGTCCAACGCCACCAGGAACTGGTGTGATATAGGAAGCAACCTGGGAAGCCGACTCGAATTCTACGTCACCTACCAGCCGTTGACCCGACTTCTTAGATGCATCGGGGATGTAGTTCGTCCCTACATCGATGACTACGGCGCCTTGCTTGAGCCATTCTCCTTTCACGAAGGCCGGCTGGCCAATAGCGGCAACGACGATATCTGCCTTCTTTAACTTTTCTTCGATGCCCTCAGTTTTGGAGTGACAGACGGTGACGGTTGCATCAGCGTTCTTCAGCAAGTAACTAACCGGACTACCGACGATATCACTTCGTCCAAGAACCACAGCATCCTTGCCTTTCAAGTCCACACCTGCTTCCTCTAGGAGAACCATGACTCCCTTAGGAGTGCAGGGGATGAAGTATGGGTGGCCACCCTTCTTGGCGAGCTCGCCAATGTTTGTAGTACCGAAACCATCGACATCTTTCTCATCTGCGACGGCAGAAGTAATGGTGTACTCGTCGATGTGCTTGGGCAAGGGCAGCTGGACTAGGATACCAGATACGGTGGAGTCATTATTGAGGACGTGTAGCTGTGCCAAGAGCTCGGCCTCGGTAATATCCTCAGGGAAATGCAGGAGTCCGCAGGTGATATTGGCCTTTGATGAGTCACAATAGTTAGGTTAGGGGCATTATACGTGGGAGATTTATGCTAAATTTTGGATTCCTACCTCTTGAGCGGCCTTGAGCTTCATGCGAACATAAGTTGCTAGAGAGAATTAGCTATGGCACAGCTTGCTTACGGTGGTTGAGTCAGAAGGGCCCTGGTTCTAAGACGCACAAGAATCGGATCGATCACCGACTAGGAGGGGCAGTACGGTCAGTGCTTATTACGATCAAGTTATACGGATATGGGACGTAACAAGTACAAACCTTGGATGATCTTGAGACATGGCTGATACTTGGGGTTAGCCTTTTGCTTTTCAACTATCTCGGCGGCTAGTCTCTCGCGGATCTTCTTTGCGATGGCAGTGCCATCAATCTTAACAGCAGTCATGGTGGGGTAGCCCGTAGAAAAAGCCCTATTAGAAGCACGCGATAATGAAGCAAATGACCAATGCCGTTGCGCGGTATGTATTGAGGCGTAATTAGATGAGCTTGTTTTTGTGCAACCCAGCTGATACAACCCTCGACGGGTTATTGCAGACGTGGTGAATCGGGCAGGTTGTTGGGAGTAAGCTGAAATCCGGGGAGTGGAATATGAGAGATTCGTTTGGGTCAAAACCGCAAATGGAAGCTCACAGTGCTCACAGCGCTCACAGCTGCTACTATTGCTACTACTGCTAGACGAGCGATTTGACAAGCTGCAGGCTTTTCGGGACCCGCAAAGCGCACCAAGCGGAGTATTAGTCGGCCGGGTTACAACGAAGCTTGTGGGAACGCGTGTGACCGGCCGAAGCACGAACCGTTTCCGTGGTATACCTCCTAATTGTTCCCCCAATGCTCTTCCCGATGATGCAGTTGTAACAGGACGAAGGTCGTGGCAACGACATCGACTGATGCTCGCAATAGCTAGAGTCATAGCTGCTATTTGTGAGACTGTGCCGCCGTTATCCGTGGCTTATCCGGCGATCTGATCAAGGATGGACCCTTGCGTTAAGTGATCTAGGTAATCTAGGTAATCTAGAAGGATTCGAAGTAACAGTCATAGAACATCCTAGGTTAGGACTCAAGTCTAAAAACTAAAAGATGTAAATCATGACAGGGACAGAACAAAAGGTCAACTAGATAATATGATATACTCGAAGCGAATAGAAGTGAAACGGGTGTAAGTAGGTAGGTATAAAAATATATTTCCATTTTCTATGATCTGTGTAAAGACGATAGATGAGCTTAATGGTCTGTTAGAGAATTTGTGTTTAGCGAGTGAAGTTCCCTTCTTTTTTTCTTCTTTTTTTTCTTTTTTTTTCTTTTCCCAATCCACCAAACTCCAAACTTGGAATTTGACTTTTTAATCCGAGATGACTCAAACGTCGTCCTGATCCTGGAGTCTAGCCTGTTTTTTTATGCGGAAGTAGTAGTCCATCGAACTTGACATCTTGCTCATCTAATTCTTTATCTTAACGTGGAAAGTGCTTGGTACATGTAAGAGGTACATAATTGTTGAATTGCAAAAGGATGATGTATTAAAAGCTAAGTTTTTTTTTTTTTTTTTACAAACACTAAACTCTCTTAGAGAATGAATCCTGGAGCCACATGACTAAGTCATGTGGGTCCATCTCACAATAATTAGTACCTCCTACCTATGCATGGATCAGATTAAATTTAGGTACGTGATGTACTTATCAAGGGACCTATGTACCTACCAGGATCCATAAATCTGCCATCATACCTAAACCATAATTGGCTAGTTACCTAGTTAAGACAAATCCCAATGTTTCTTATAGCCTCTCACGTGATTATGAGTAACGTTAGTGGGGGGTCCAGAAGCTGATAGGTTATCAGAAAATCCTCGAAATCTTGCCCCACGCACAAATCATTCAAAAACTCCATACAAGCCAACTCCCAAGATTGGTGACGAAGATACAAGAGCAGAACACCGCAAATATGAGACCTATTCTATTATCAGGCCATGTAAGATAACAAATCCCCTTGTATTGTAAATGATATATTTCTAATAGTCTCTTTTAGGAACGGGCCCTGACCCAAATCAAGTATGTTTTTTTTACGAATAGATGGAATCCTGCCCCGCGACAAGTTCATCAAACTAACTAAACCGCTTCCCCTTCTTTAGATACAACCCCGACGGCGATCTCCTATTCTCCGTATCCAAGGATCAACAGATTTGTGTGTGGTTTTCGCACAATGGCGAACGATTAGGCACCTACAAGGGTCACCAGGGTGCCATCTGGACTGTGGACGTAGACCCGACGTCGACCTTCATCGCGAGCGGTAGCGCCGACAACACTATCCGCCTGTGGGAGATCAAGACCGGTCGCTGCCTCAAGACTTGGGACTTCCCCACCGCCGTCAAGCGTGTCGAGTTTAGCGACGATGGCCGTCAACTGCTAGGTGTTACCGAGAAGCGCATGGGTCACCTTGGAACTATTGTCGTTCTAGACGTCGTGCCAGAGGTCGACGCCGAGCAGAGCGACGAGCGCGCCCTAACCATCGTGTGTGACGAGAGCAAGGCTACCGTTGCCGGTTGGAGTTATTTAAACAAGTACATCATCGCAGGACACGAAGATGGTTCCGTATCGCAGTACGACGCCAAGGTAAGCGGCGAAGCCAGCCATTTGACGCGAATGTATACGTAATAGGATCTAACTAATGCTGTCTTTACAGACTGGGGATCTCCTGGATAACGTTCCCGTTCACGAACTTAACATGCAAGTCACAGACCTCCAGTGGTCGCCGGACCGCACCTACTTCATCACAGCCTCCAAGGACAAGACCGCTCGACTAATGGCTGCGCGCGATCTCGAGCCCCTCAAGACCTACGTGACTGACACGCCTTTAAACAGCGCGTGCATTACCCCCAAGAAGGACTACGTAATCCTTGGTGGTGGCCAGGCCGCTATGGATGTCACAACGACCGCAGCCCGCCAAGGAAAGTTCGAGGCGCGTTTCTACCACAAGATCTTCGAAGACGAGATTGGTCGTGTAAGGGGTCATTTCGGTCCCTTGGTAAGTTCCACATCTCCTCTAGCGTGAATTGCAGGCCTTTTCTAATAGCGTAACAGAACACCGTAGCAGCGGACCCTACAGGAAAGGGCTATGCCAGTGGTGGTGAAGACGGATACGTGCGCATCCACCACTTCGACAAGGGATACTTTGACTTCCGGTATGAAGTTGAGCGCGAGCGCGAGCGCGAGAACCGGCTATGAGGAGTATGTTCGTAAAGTAAAGTGTATAACGTACATTCCCTCCAGCTCTGCCGGTTCTTCCTACCCCTAACCCACCTCATCGTGACGTACATACACGTACTTCTATCGACCGTAGCTACGGAGTAGAAAGCAGGGGAAAGGGAAGGATAGAGGATATCCGGCGTCCTGTTCTCGATTTAATTTTTCCGCGTTCTCTCAGCCAGAACTTGCATCTGTCCATCCATCCGGGAAAGGCTTCGGCGTTTGAGGGTTTTGTCCGGCAGTTTTTATTCGTTGTTTAGGTAGGAAAGAGAAAAATAAACGAGAGCT
This sequence comes from Daldinia sp. FL1419, assembly GCA_025201765.1. NCBI lineage: Eukaryota > Fungi > Ascomycota > Sordariomycetes > Xylariales > Hypoxylaceae > Daldinia > Daldinia sp. FL1419. Next base: position 67,541 of record MU623341.1, read on the forward strand.
CCGGGTTAGGTGTAAGCAGGCAGAGAGTAGCACGAGGCTTCTAATCAATATACCTGATTATCGAGACACAAAATATTAGTTGGTCTTTAATATTAGAGTAAAATGCCCACCTCCTCTGGATTTAGTAAACGGGAAAGAGTCAATAAAACAGCACGCACTTCATAACTTCACACAAGGCCCCATATGTACACATGGCCAACCTAGCAAGCGCGTTCATAGCAATCTCATAGCTCATTTTCTACATAGTAGATGCAACTGCTATCTGTCTGTCTGTTTCCCAGCCGATGCCGCAAGGCTTAGTATAAAGCACGCTCCAGGATTATCATCACACCTCCCTTCACCAGACCTTATAAGGCAACTGGACAACACTGCGATTCAACCCTGCTACCAAGAGAGCCAGCTCGGCCCCGCGGACTCTTCTATCGTCCAACGGCAAAAACAACCAATATTAACGCCTGTACTTTGACTCCCCTTTGCTATTCCATAGTCCGATGATGCCGTTGTGAGAACAAGGAGGTCTACGAAAAGAGGTGCTAACTCGGTCCGAAGAGAAAATCTAGCGTAGACCAAGATATTTTTTGTCCATTCCTTTATTACCAGCGAAGGCTGCTTATTTCTTCTTTCCCTTGGCCTTGGACTTAGCCGCGGGTGCAGAGTTAGTGGAAGCGACACTAGATGCCCGAGAGGATGGCGTGGCCGAAGTAGTCTTGCTACTACCGCCTTTGACGTTGTCGAGAGCCTTGTTCTACTTGTCTGTTAGCGTCTAGTTTGTGTTGAATGAATGAATGCTTGATTGCTGACATACCTTGACACCGGTCTTCGACTTCTTCTTCGCTGGGGCCATTCCAAGGATACTATCCTCATCGTTGTCCTCGTCATCGGGCTCTCTCTTCCCTTTGCCGTTGACTCCATTTGTCTTGCTTGGTTGTGTGTCCTCGAACTCTTTCACAATTGTAGTGAGTAGTGTAGTGCAGCGACGACTGATTTCAATAGGCGTCCTGCTTAGAAAGAACCAATCAAATCGGAACAGAGGACTCTCTCGAATCTCGTCACGAATTCGCTCGTAGATACCCTCGGAATCAATACCATGGCGGTCCAGCATTACCAGGAGGAATCTGTCCTCTTCCTCGGTGTAGACCTTCTTATTCGTCGTAGAAACTGAATAGTTAATCTTCATTTGCTGGAGTGGAACCCGGTATAACTGCATCTTCTTCCTAAGCATCTTACGCTGGTGCTCTGTCTTGCGCATACGCTCTTCTCCCGTTTCAATCACTTGGAGGTACTTATTGTAATCAGCAATTTCAGTATATCGTTGCCAGAAGACCTTAGCATAGGCCTTAACTTCAGCTGCAGTCTTGCTGTCAACTTCTTCCGCAATTCGATCATAGTCATGACGTCCGTAGCGACCAGAGCCGTTAATGAACTGCTGGAAGTCACGCTTGTTCCAATCGCCGAAGCCCTGTTGTGATAGCTTTTGCTTTTCCTCCTGTTCTTCCTCGGTGAGAGCTGTAGCATTATCAATCTCCTGTTGATCCAAGGCACGTTCTGCTTCTCGTTCCGACAGATTATCCTCATCACCGTCAGGTAGGGGCACTTTATATCCGATCTCCTTGCGGTAAAACGCGGTTTCCCGGTCTTGGAGGTCACGGAGTCGTGGAGGGTAAAACTGATAATCGTGGACCGCAACCTGTTTAGGAGCTCGAGGAGCCTTGGGCTTAGCTTCTGCCTTGCTAGTACCATAGATAGCCTGTCTGTAAAATTTATCAACGGAATAGGACTGCTCCTTGCGTTCCCGCTTCGCGGGGTTGATCCAATTCACGCCAATGTCTTTCTTTTTTCCGAATACCTCGCCGTTCCATTCATACGCTGATTCCGAAGAGAATTTCTGTAGGTCATCGATACCAAGCTTCTCATACTTGGCATTGAGCTCCTTGGTACGGCTCTCACCCTTAGATAAGATCGCGTCAATATCTTCGTCATTAAGATCTGCACCCTTGGCCGCCATTCCAGTGGCCCCCTTTTGTTGGAAAACCTTTTCTGCACCATGCTGAATCATGTCGAGTAGTTCATCTTTAGCTGCAGGACCCTTGGCTCCAGGATGAGCTCGTCCTTGCTGGATGACCAATTGGTCAAGGCGGAGCTTCTGCGCTGCTCGCTCGAGAACTTTCTCCTCGATCGCGTTCTCGGTGACAAATCTATAGACAACTACTTGCTTGGTCTGACCGATTCGGTGGGCGCGGTCCATAGCTTGTAGATCGGCCTGGGGATTCCAATCACTATCGTAGAGGATAACGATATCAGCACTGGTCAAGTTGATTCCGAGGCCACCAGCGCGAGTTGTGAGAAGGAAAATAAACTTCTCGGAACCCGGCTTGTTGTATTCATCAATTGCCGCAATACGGTCTTCGTGGGCCGTTCCTCCGTCAATTCGGCAGTACTTATAATCGCGGAATACGCAGTAATCTTCGAGGATATCTAGAAGACGACTCATCTGTGAGAATATTAGGACACGGCTGCCCTGCTTCTGTAATCGCCGTAAGAGTTTGTCGAGTAAGGCCATCTTGCCGGAATTGTACACCAGATGCTCATCAGTTGTATAAGGAGGACCAGGCTCAGCTCCCTCAAAGAGGTAGGGATGGTTGCAGCACTTTCTTAACTGCATAACAATGTTAAGCAATCGAGTCTTGGATTCTCGCTTGCCACCAGCACCATTAACGGCATCAATATCCTTCTCCAAAATCTTCTGGTACCATTTTACTTGCATCTCGGACATACCAAGATAAAGGTTGACCTCCTTCTTCGGCAACAAGCTTTTCTCGACATCCGCCTTGACTCGTCGTAGGAGGAAGGGTCGTAGAACCTTGTGGAGCTGCTCAACGACTACTTCTGAATTTTCGCCCTGTCCGGAAAACCATTGGTCAAAGGCTTCGCTGTCACCGAAAACGTCAGGTAGTAAGAAGTTTAGCAGGGCCCAAAGCTCGTGTAGATTATTCTGGAGAGGCGTCCCGGTAATGAGAAGTCGGTTTCGAGAGTTGAATAAACGGATGACCTGCGACAAGGAGGACTCTTCGTTCTTGATACGATGGGCTTCGTCAATGATAATGTACTCCCAAGCGAACTTCTTCAGGTGCGCCTTCTCACGAAGGATCATCTCGTAGCTCGTGATGCAAACGTCAAACTTCTCATCGATCAAGCGTTCGTTAATCAGATTATGTCGTTCCTCTTTAGCACCTTGTAGAACTAGAACATTTACTTCGGGTGTCCACTTGGCAAATTCCCGCTTCCAGTTGTCGAGGGTAGACTTCGGTACTATGACTAGGTGAGGACCTTTGGTATCCATGATGTGACGAAGGTATCCAAGGAAGGAAATGGTCTGGAGGGTCTTGCCCAGGCCCATCTCGTCTGCAAGAATACCCGAAATTCCATTCTCATGCAAAGAAATAAGCCAATTTAACCCCGCAATTTGATAATCTCTCATGGTACCGTTGATGAAGGATGGTGATTCACGGAACACAGTTTCTGCGGATCCACCTTGTCTCTCGTCCTTGAGCAGCTCTTCATCTTCCTCGGCTTCCGTACGTCGAGCTCGGCCAGTCTCTGCACCACCCTGACGAACTCCCTTCTTCTTTAATTTCTCGGCTTGCTCGTTCTGACGATCGATCTCGTGGATAATCTCGCGAATTTGGGGGTTGGGGTTCGTCTCGATGAAATGTCGGAAGAGGTCAGTTAATCCTAGCAAGTAACGAAATCTTCGGATGCTATCATCCTCCTATTGTATTGTAATTAGCGAGTTGAATCCATTTGGAACATTAAATTGATATGGTTGTATTCCTTCATACCTTGGACTCGCCCAACAAATCATGCTTTTTGCCGAAAATACTCCTTCGAAGCTGGTTGGCCTCTGAGCGCTTCTTACGCCCGTCAGCAATCTGATCACCAGCGACACTGCTTGCCGTAGTATTAGGGTTGGTATCTGTATCGGTCTGATCCGGAGTCTCATCGACATCCTATAGGTGAGTCAGCATCGGCGATAACAGTGGATGGCAACCAGTAGTCCAATAGGGTAGCCGGAATATTATCTGGTTTTTATAAAACTCGTAAAACTTACCATTTCTCCGGCGTTGTTAGACACAGGTTCTTGTGCATCTGGCATAGACGCGTCCATATCGGCCGCACTGGCCCGCTGGCGAGGCGGAGCCATATTGTGGGAGATATCGCGATAAGTGGTCTACGCGACTGCGACGCGACGGATTAAGGCGACGCCTAGTGAGAAAAGAGTGAAAGCTGGATTGAATTAAAAACAGCGTTGCCTAGGTTTGCTAAGTCCTTTGGTTCGTAGATTAATAAAGGAGGGTTGACGTTAGCAATGAAGCAGCAAGAGACACAAACAAATGTACTCGAGGCTGTGTCGGAGTTGAAAAGGTTGTGCGAAGGTAGTGAAGGTTGTGAAGAAACCGTCAAATAGAAATTAGATCACAGGCAAGAGGATCTCTTGGTAAAAGTGGATTAAAGTGGAACGCAGATACTAGGTACCTAAGCTTCGACAAATTGAAATCTTAGCCGCAATAGACAAGGGCGAACGACCCTATGTTAGGTACTCACTTCCCAAGCCGTTAAGCTTAACAATTCTTTTCCCAAAATTCTTTAGAATAAATTTTACGTCAAGTGTTTGGCTCGGTTTTTGAAAGAAGAGCCACGAAGGAATCCCAATCTCATCAATTGAACAGAGAAGGTAACCAAGGTACTATAACTATTAACTAACTAATCATAAACTCGTGCACAGGAATCCCAAGTATCCGTCTAGTCCCACGCATTATTACCCCACAATTATTCGATAATGTGGTATACAATTATAAATGATTATGCATTCAAACACAACATCTGTATGGCGGCTTACCTTAGGTGAATAATTTTCTTCTCCCATGGATTTCGGCAGGAATGATTGGTTGGGTTCCTGGCAGTTCGGCGCCATTTCGTATGCGAAAGCTGGCGCAGTACCTACCTATGCAGCGATTTACCTGTTACCTGCAAAGAATGCCAGATGCCTCACGGTGCACGTGGGCGCCTCCCTTACTTATAAGTACAGACCCTACCTCTTTCCATCATCCACCTATTTCAGATTGCGCTTACATAACATCGTCAGAATATATACATAATTGGATGCTAACAGGTGTTACAAAACCGCATCCCGAATTACCTTAGTAAGGAGTACATAAACTTCCTAATACCTACTTCCATTACTTTAATAAGATGTTAGTCCCGGGCAGTGGTTCACAGCCGGCCAGAGAGGACCCGGGATCCACGATTTTTGATTAACTTAGCCACAAGGACCCTGTCCATTTATCAAATCCGGAATCATCTGACTCATGATTCTTAAGGCTTTAAGGAATAAGAACCTAACAACAATGAACCGCCTATGACAACTTCCAACATCCAACGTCCGCAACACGTAGCAATTCCCAATTTCGCAAATTTGCTGTTGTCTTTTTTTTAAAGAAAATTTTCTTAAAAAAAGCGCCAATATATATCATTTATCTTTCTCACGAGAGATTCTACTCGTCTATATTATTGCTCCGTCGCCCTCATAAATTCATCACAAGTCTTCAACGTTGGTCCTAAAACAATAGGACGGATACTATGATACTACGATACTAGCGTACGTAACCTACATTTTCCATTCGTTACTGGCTTCGATCCGGCTTCGACCCACAGACTAATCCACACCCCCACCAAACCCCAACGAAGAACGAAGAAAAAGAGCAACGCCTTAACTTTTGAGTCCTTTGACCTTTGACGATTATTCCATCTTCCCGCTATACTATCGTTAGAAATAGCGTCAACCTTCGTTTTGTTCGAGCACATCCAGACCAAACCGCCCGACCAGCTGGTCAAACATACATCATAATTCCATAGTTTCGAAATGGATCCATTGAGAGGGTCTTCGCCGGCTAAGAATGCGGCTGGTTGCGAGTCGCCTGAACAACTACTCGACTCCTTCAAAGCCGCTGCTCTGTCCGTTACAAAGCTTTATAAAACCTCTGTTGCCGCGCAGACAAAGGCCCGAGCCGATGGTTATCAGGACTGTTTAGATGATCTTCTAGCTTTCCTCGACAAATCGAACATCGGTGTCAGCGATGGTGAAGGATGGTTAGTCCGGAAGTGGGCGACCGAACGTCTCGACGGACGAGACATATCGCCCCAAGCGGTGGAGAGCGAGGACGAAGTAGAAAAGCCCGAAACACTGTCATCTCCGGAAATTCATCACTCGAGTACACAAACGCACCTATCTGTCTTGCGAAACGAATCCCACCTACAATCAGAGCCCACCCCTGTGTCTGTCTATCATTCGACTGCCAACCCTCTCATAGGGGAGCAGCAGGCGATTTCCGTTCCGACCCAAGATAGTTTCACTTTTCGGTCGTCACACCCATATCCTCAAGAACCGTACTTAAATTTGGAGAATCTGGACCTCTCGGACTCGACTAGGACAAACGACATCGCCACCCCGGGATCTTCCGCAGCCCCTATCGCTCATCCGGCTCGCCCACGCCCCAATAAACGAGGAGCTAGGCCGAGGCCTACGAGTCATCTTGGAAAGGGAGCTGGCCAGAAGCGGACGATCAATTTCGCCGAGTTATTCAACGTGGGCGACATACCATTCGGGAAAGACATGTTCGGAAGGGAAGGGAAAAGGAGTCGGCATAACTAATCAAGACCTGCTCCGCTTCTCTTCCGCTTCGGGGGGGATTACGAGATATGCAACACAGCGACTACGACGCTTGATGAGTTAACGGGGTTCAAACTGGGGTGGGAGGGGGAGCATTGCATGGTAGCGCTGGCAAAGCATTTTTGAGGCGTTGAGTCACTATGGCATCGGTTCGTTGTTGTCCTGAGAAGGCGTCCCGGAACTTTTGCTACTTGCTTTCCTATAGACCAAGGTCAATCAATATCAAAACCCATTGTTCGAGTCTCACGATTCTACCGGATCTACGACGGAGTGCTTCTCTTCATCGCCGGTTTATTGGGTTTTCTTTCGGTTTTTTTTTTCTATGCGGGGTCTACTGTACATACAACCAGTAATGGTAACGTAATAAGATTCATATATAGATTCCTCGTTGTATACGATAACCGACAGTAGTATGAGTATTCGCGTATCATTCAACGATCCCCGTAACTAGAAACAATAATAATAATCATAATCATAATCATAATCATAATAATCGCCGATAAAGACGCCTCTCCGGCCCAAATGTATTAGTAGCTAAGCAGTTTCTCGACTTCAGGCTTAAACATAGAAAATTATAGGAGGAACTAAGCGCAAGAAAGCTCATCGAGGTTGGTATAATACCCATCTAGTCGGGGAAACCCGTCCCTGAAGCTAATGTTTCTTTTCAAAGCCGAAATATCCTTCTCAAGCCGACCCTCCACACGTAGAAGCGGAAGATCTAACCGCAGCCGGAACAGCTAATTCGAGTCCCAGCTTTTGACCCAAGTATAAAGTTTCCGCAATTGACGCTCGTCTTGATATCTTAACATCCGTTATTTAGCACCATTCTTCTAGCCTCGGTATTCTCTGACACGAAAATACCAGTCCTAGACGGGTCAATATCTCTTCCCATGGATAAAACGCCTCCTGAGACTCGGATATCAAGGCCAATAGATTAAATTAGCTAGCCAGTTATAAACACATCTTAAAATAGACTGGTCAGAGAATAGTTGGCAACACCAACATTGAAACAAGTAGCAAGGCTCTATTACTACACAATTTATTAAATGTCCAATGACCTATTTACACATAAACCCTAAACAAACCGTGCCCGCGGTACTCCCACGTCACATAAACCCCCTTCACTCGATAGACAGCTTCGTCTCGAGCCACTTCGTAAACCTAACTGTCGGTGCATCTACAGCACGCCAGAAGACATCCGCAGCCCAGATGACAAGGGGGATGTTGAAAACGGCTGCGAACACACAGCCCCAATTATACCTGGTGCCTTCCGTGGTCGTAAAGTCCCAAGCCCGCTTTTGTATCATGAAGCCAACGGTATGTGTGACAGGGCCGTGCATGAGATAAAGCGCATAGCTGATGCGCCCGAAGTACTGCACGGCGGGCAAGTTGAAGAACCGTTGCCAGGAGATCGATCGTGCCGCGCAGAATACGAATACGATCGACCCGATCATCTGGTAGTACCGGTACTTATCTGAGAACCACTCTGGTACGTGCGCTCCGAGGTATTCCCATCCGGGGACGCCAGCGGGTCCGGCGTCAGGTTCCGACATCAGATAAAGAGCCGGGATGGACAATAAAATCCATAGGCAATTATTCGGGCCCCGTTTTTCAGGGGCGGCGTCTGGTGTCTTTTCGAGTGGAAGTAAAGTCAAGGGAGGAGATGGCGACTGGTTATTTGGTTCGTGAGCGCCGCGAATGAGGTCTAATTCGGCAATCACCGTCCCGGAAAGGAATAGAACCATTTCCCATCGATCACTACGAAGCATAAACCACATAAGGAATGTGAGACAGAGGAATCGTACGCCGGTCCGTAGCCTAGCTGTACCGAACATTATGAGGAAGAGCATCATAGAACACCGGAACTCCACTGGAATTGTCCAGAGGTGAACATCATATCCGGTGGCGCCGCCGAATTTCTCCCAGCTCCAAATATGGACAAAGTCGTACATCTCCTTCATCCAATGACGTAGCTGTTTCCGAGTCGTTTCTTCCAAGATGGGATGATGCTCTATTACATTATGTATGTATTTCCGATCACCAGAAAAGTCCCTTGTAGTTTCGTAGAAGCCAAAGCGAAGTAGGATCAACACACCGAAGGTCGAGATTATCGGCGGTAGGTACAAACGAAAGAAGCGACGGAAGACGAACGAGGACATGGTTTGTGAAAACCCATCAAAAGAGCGGCTTCGGATTTGTTTTAAAGGTTTTAACGAGAGGGCGTATCCAGAAATGACAAAAAATATGCAGACCATGGACGGACCGCTGTAGAGAAGCCTAACAAATGGCAAACGCCATATTTCGTAGTTGGCGTCATCGCGACCCCAGCCTTCTGCTATTCTGAAGGCAGTGTAGAAGTAATGGCAAAAAAAGACAAACAATGCGGCTAGGCCTCGCATTCCATCGAGGTACGCTGTTGGGTGAAGTTTCTCTGTCCGAAACCGCTCGCGAGCAAACCGGTGGTGGACAAAGCTAGGTAGTAGAAATATGCCTGTTCGAAGTAACGACGAGCTCCATGCTGATAAGCGTAGGCCGTTGCAGTAGGCCTTTGCTGTGGCAGTCCATTGTATACCCGAAAAGCGGCCGTCGAGATCCGCGCGGGCACTCTCGCTGTCTACATCTGAGAGAGATCTATCATCGATGAGAGACAGCTTCTCCTCGTGGGAGAGCGAGGCACTCGACACCGCATAACCATTCATTGTCCGGCAATGTAGTGAAAGAAGTGAAGAAGTGTTAGGTGGGAGTACCGCTCACAGTTTCGAGGTAGCGATTTTCCACAAGTAACCAAAGCCCCTGAGTATAGAGCAGCGATAATAAGAGACCATTACACCGAGTCGTTTACGTCTGTCCTTCTGAAGCCGTGGCTGTCACGGACCACATGTGATGAAGATCATGTTGCGTACCCTAGCCTTGAGGGATACTGATCGTCGTGGGAAGCGGCTGACATTTGTACGTATCTCATCTAATACCGTCAATTCTTTACTTTTCTGGCTAGCTATGCAGATTACGAACATCCGAAACACTTCCTCCACAATGTCACTTGACGTAGAAAGAAAGATATGCGTTAGGCTTCGTCGCGTATAAGATGACTGCTGACGCTCGCCCACTCCATAGTGTCGGATGTGGAGTGAATCGACTAGACACGATCCTCATGGCGAGGCCGAGTATGTGTATGGTATTACATGATTGCAACTAAGAGCCTAAACTATCCCATTCCGTGTTTTACTCGGCCAGGTTGGATATTCTATTTAGAAACCAACGTGGGATGGAGGGGAGGGGGCCTATGTTAGATCGTACGTATAACGATGCGTGGAACGGAGTCAGTCACAGTATAAACGTTCGATGTACGGTCCGAGAGTTGGAAGTAACGTGTGTGAAAGAATAGAAACCCAAGAGACTGTGTTGTATCGGCTCCGTTGTTCCCCGGCCAATTGACAACATGATCGGATATTTTTAGTGGTCCAACAGGGAAGAAAGTCGTCATTTTCTTCAGATTACAGGTTGTTGGTTCAAAGTGGATTATGACGATCATTACCATGCATTTTGGAAATGCGACAGCTGAGGTTTGGACGAACGCCGTCTCTCCCCAATCCCCTTAGCCATGCTTCAGCAGTCTTGTCTTGGCGATGAGATGGCGTTCTGGGTGTGGTGGAGTGATGGAGTGTTCGGCCGTTTGATCTACAGGGACAGAAGCTGCAGAAGCTTGGTGATCCTTCCCCTCGGTGATTGGGGGTCCCGCTAATTTACAGGGAGGTAATGGGTGAGCGTGGGGGACTTCTAGAGTTCGTTTGTAATAGTTGAAACAGCTAACGTCTAAAATGACAGAACGAGCCATTAGTTGGTGAAGAATTAAAGTTGGCAGCGGCTACGAAACCGTAACTAAAAGTTTACTAGGTTAAGTTTTGCTAATAATTTCACTCGAGTCGGTTTACATACTGCATATAGTAAAGCTTGCAGGCGCATACCTCATGTACATACACTAGTATACCTACCTAGGTAGGTAGGTAACCCACATGCACACCCCCTAACTAGTGTATAACCACGCGATTTGCCCCTGAAAGCTAGAAAATACCAAACCTTAAAATATAGGCATGTACGAACATTGAGATTGGGAAGGAGGACTAGAAGGGGGTAAAGAACGGGGAAAGATCTACTTCTCGATAAATAATCCTGTCGAAATTCATTGTTTCCCGCAACACACCATGAGCACCTTTACTGCGACAAGTCACATATGCACAATGTCGCTTCATCAAACAATAATGTCTAATTGAATTAGGTATTACTAGATTCTAAAGGATGTCTTGGCCCGGTCCTAATAAGGACTCGAAGAATTACTAATACCACTATAATGATTAATCCATTTGAAGATCTCAGTGTGCCAGACCAAGCTGTTCTCTGGGTTCAAGACCCAGTGGTTCTCGTCTGGGAAGTTCAACAGCTTGCTCGGCACGCCCTTCGTTTGGAGTAAGTTGAAGAGGAGGAGGCCTTCACTGATGGGTAGCCGGAAATCCATCGAGTTATGGACTACGAAGTGTGGCGTTGCCCAGTTGTCCACGTACAACAAGGGATTCCAGTCATAATACGGCGAGCCCGGAACGAAACCACTCGAGTTGAACGGACCGTTAAAATCATGGTTCATGAACCACAGCTCTTCACTAGCGTACTGGTTCAGAGTTGACGTGCTGCCATCATGTGTCACGAGGGCCTTAAATCGCCTTCCAAGCTCGTGTCCTTGAATCCTAAAGGGAGTTCCCGTTAGTATTTATGCACACCATTTACCTTCAGAGTCAAAAGCTTACCAGTTTGTCATATATCCGCCAAAAGAAGCACCAGCTTCGATGCCATTCTCCGTGTCGACATACTCCAGGGTGCTGTTGACGTAATCCCAAACATGAACGAGATCCCAGTACGGGTACAAACCCCAGCGGCCTTGGATAGCATCCGTCAGATTCTGACCCCAGCCAGAACTCGCTGTCGGATTCGGAGCAATGACGACGTAGCCCTGGTCTGCCCAAACCTTGAAATTCCACCGCGTACTCCACGAGTTGAAGTGGGCACCTTGGGGACCGCCGTGTGTAATAAAAGCTAGCGGGTAAGTCTTGCACTCGTCAAAACCTTCTGGATACACAATCCAAGCTTGCTGCTTGATTTCAGAAGTGTTAGACGAGTAGTAGAACTCAGACACATCCTCCGGCCCGAGGCCAGCAAGAGCGGGATCGACTAGGTTAGCCTGGAAATACGTTTTAATAACATCGCCTTCCGGAGATACCGTATAGATATCCCGGCTCGTCCAGATCTTGGAATCGGATACGAAAATAGATTCGTCAGGCAGGACATAAAAGCCGGAAGGCACCCCTTCATTTGTGATGTTTTTGGGTACATACGAATCGCCGGCGGTAAGAGGGACGGGGAAAATACGTTCCCGACCTAGATCCGGAGCGGCGACGAAGAGAGTTTCCGAGTCCTTGGACCAAGCTAAACTGTCCGGCGACCTATCCCAACCTAGAGCAAGTGCAGTCACATTGAAATCTTCTCGGTCTGCATTTGCAACGTATACGATGTTACGGTCCGACTCGTAGTTGATTTGGTTCATCTGGAAATACGCAATCTTCTTTCCACAGGGAGAGAATCTAGGGCTCGTAGCCGCACCTTGAGCTTCGGTATACTTGGTAGTACCCCTAGCATTGATAGGAATGGCATCCTTGGAGGTACCATCAAACGGCACAAAATAAATCACGTCGGCGGTATTGTTGGCTAATGGGAGCGAAGGGTCCTTGGTTAGGAAGACGACACTGCTACCATCAGGCGAGATATCGTAGTCGCTCTCATCGCTCTGGTCGTAGGGGCTCTCAGCACGGGTGACGTTAACAATGCCAGAGACATAGTTTGTGAGCTCGCCGGAGAATGAATAGGAGCCGTTGCCTCCTTTCAGTACACCACCGAAAACCGCGTTTTTCTTATCATCGAGCCATGTGTCCTGGGGAAAATGATCAGTTACGAACACCCACTAAACGTCCTCGGAAAATACTGACCCAATGCCGAACGTAAGTCTGAGTATAGATCCTAGCCGTGCTAGCCGGTGTGCTCGCAGATGCCTCGTTGTACGCCGTACCGTCGGGATAAGCCTTAGTATATACGAGGAAGTGAATATCACCAGATGCGGTTTGGGCGGCTTTAAGACCCGAGTAAGGCGCGGGTAAAGAAGTGATCAATTTGGCATTTTCTAGCGAGTTGGCATCGGCGGAATATAAACTTATGCCGCCATCATCTTCCTCATTGGTGCCATTGACGTATATGATGCTCGTAGGTGTAGACCCTACAAACACAACCTCCGAAATATCGGAGCCGGCATACCAGACGGAGATCTCACCAGTCTTCAAGTCAAGCTTATTCCACTGGGATGAGCTCTTCTTGGTCTCGAACGAGTAATTTGACACTGTATAGAGAGCGAAATCCTATTAGATGGTCAGTATTTACGCGGAGCTGGTTATGGAACATTAAATACATACACCACTGGGGTTTGGTGCAGCAACACCATAACGGTTCGCAGCGAGCATTGACTCGGGCGTGATACCGAAGACAGTGGGCAAAGTAGCTAAAGCTACCACTGCTGGTGAAGGGAACCTCATCTTCACGTCGCCACAACGAGAACAACCTACTTTCTACGCCGATATTGGACCTATGGTAACTTGGTCGAAGCAGGTAGGTAAGTCGAATGAGAAGCTCTACGAAAAGAAAGGGCCAAGGTGCCATCAAATAGCTAGGAACAAAGAAGCTAAGGTGGGGTTATCTAGGGTGGAATATCAACACCACGCATGCAGATTACATCGGTATCCCTTGGGATTACGCCATGCCGGAAATCCCAGTGACTCTTACCTGGGTCTGGGTTAGGCCTGGGAAGCTGGAATCCCGCCATTCTCTATCTTCTATTGCACGAACCGAACGGCGCAGCGGAAAAGAGCTCAGCACTAAGGAGCTTCTATATGAAAAAGGCAGGTGAGAACTTGGCACCCTCGTGTCTATTAACTGATTGGGATCCTGAATACCCCTGAGCTCGGATGAACTCTGATTCGCCATTGGAATGGGTGGAATGATGCGGAGATCTCGCCTAGGACTAAGATGCTGACGTTGGACCAATATCGAAGACCCCTCCCTGTCTACTCCAAATTCCCAGTAACATATCCAAGTGCTCTCCACTCTTCGCAAGATAAATCTATAACCTAAACAGGATATGATTAGCGTCAAGGTCGTGCCTATGCTAGCCCATGTAAGGGATGGTATCTATCGCATATTCACCTCGGAATCGCAAACTTAACCATCCCATTCGGGATACTTCTTATTCGGGACATAGATTGAGGATCACGATGACCGACGATATGCAGCAAGTAAGGGATCTGATTTACTTGCCGTTGCTACATCCTATAATTATTATATTGGTATCATCGCTAACCTCAACTATTATTTTTTAACAGGTGTGCTTGGCATAGATAACAATGACTCCGTAATTGGAACTCGGAATTCGCCTCGTTGGTTTACGTTAATACTGTTTGCATTTCGTGTCTGGTAGTCGATTAGTGGCGAAGTCATTAAAATATCTCCTATTTACTGGAACTGATTGCAACTTCTTAGTAGGCCCTTTTCCCGCCTTTAGATTTCCTCGCTAAGATTTTCGAGTGACTCGATGATCTCCGGGATAGTGAGGTGACATTGCGCACTGGGAAGCCTTCCCAGCTAGTCCCGTACGTCGCGACGGCGTGGGCAATAGCCCGACTCGTTGCTTGGAAGGCATCGAGATTCAGATTCGTCACGCTGTCTTGGGCTGAGTGGTAGTTCGGATCGTACCAGATACCCGCCGTACCGCCAAACAGGCCAACTTCCTCCTCGGTCTTGATGCCATCTGCACCGGTATCTAAACCACCACAAGGCACGCCCTGGTCTAGGAAAGGTCCATAGTCGCTCCGACCGTTGAATTCGGATCCTACGAAAGGTAGTCCTTCTGACTTATACCAGTCCTCAAATAGCTTCTCAGCCTGAGCGGATCCGGCGGGGCCAGATAAATTGAAGGAGCTGCCGTCGCCATCGTAAATACCGAGAACATAGTTTGGCGAAGCAATCATGTCGAAGTTGAGATATAGCCGAATTTTGTCAAGTTCCGAGGGCGCGGTTATATTAACGTAGTGCTCCGATCCCAACAGACCCTCCTCCTCAGCTGTCCACCATGCGAAACGCACCTGGTTGTTGGTGCGCCAGCGCGCGAGCTGTTTGGCGATGGTTAGCAGTCCGCATGAGCCGCTGCCGTTGTCGTTGATTCCCGGGCCGGCCTCGACCGAGTCGCTGTGCGCGCCTAGGAACAGTACGTTGTTGGCATCGCCGTGCTTGGAGCTCGCGACTACGTTGTAGCTCGTCGTGTTGTCGATGTATTGCCAGAACTCGCCTGAGGAAGCTAGTGTCGCGTTGTTCTCGATTTGTTCCACTAGGCGTAGGCCATCTACTTGCGAGATGCCGCCGACTGGGATCTACGTTTACGAATTTAGTTTTGGTATAGCCTTAAGGTACCTTAGTTCCAGATGGAAGTGAACCCTTACCAAGTCGTTTACGCCGCCAAGAGTACCGGCTGCGAGGCCAGCAGCCGCATTATTGTAGATGATGGCTCCGGTAGCGCCTTTCTCTCCTGCGAGTGTGATTTTCTGAACAAAAGTGCAGTCGCCTCGGGAGATCAGGGCGATTGCTCCGCTTAAGGAGTCTGGATGGTCCTCCTAGTTCAATAATTAGCGATTGGTATCAAGTCAGGGGAAACTCAAGGCTTACGGCATTGCAACCTAAATTGGCCACGGAAACCAATGGCTTGTCGGTCCAAGTCCCGTTATTGCCGAATGAGAAGCCACCGGCTTCAAGCGTCTCGCCATTGATCGATAAGGACGCCTTAGATTGGATAGTCACCTCTGTTGTGAATTCTTGAAGCTCGATATTATAGTAATCACCCAAGGACTTGAGTTGTTGGACAAAATAGTCGACGCTGTTACGATGACCCTCTGTACCGTGGACCTGTGGCTCTTAGTAAAACATTCCTTTTTCTAGCGGAGATACACGGCATACTCGGTTTCGTCTCGATGTTGAATAGGCTATATCCTCCAAGTCCTGCGCGCAACCTAGCAGGTCATCTAGGAGAATGGAGTCTATTAGAGTTTTCTGTTTCTTGTTAGGATCATGTTAATTTACTTGTGGATTCTAGATTTTCCTACATCTTGGACTAATGGGAGCCCACATTTTGCCCTCTTGATAGGCTCCGCGATGCCAGCGGAAGCGAGCAAGCTCACAGCCGTGAGAGCTACGCTGGAGCTTAGGGCTTTCATGACTCCTCTGATGAATGTAGATATTATGAATAGAGAGAAAGGGGACGGGTGCTACGCCTGAAAAGACGATAACTACGAGCATAAGGCAAGTAAGCCACCCGGTCGAGAGCAGAAGAGCATAACGGGAAGCTTTATATAAAGAGTATAGTTATCCCCATTTTCGATTATACCCAACTGTACAACCCAAGCTCGCACCCCTGCCGGTGTTTCCAGCTCTAGATTGCGTTGCGGCGGTGATAAGAACAGTAGTGCAGCGGTTCGAATATTTCCAGGGCCATGGTATGCTATTGCCCCACGCGATATGGCTTCAGTTTCCGCCAAGGCGTAGCATTGGGCGTGGCATTACCTTCCCCATCCAGGGTCGCCAAGTAGAGCTGTGCGGGGCGGTCAATTCGGTTCTAGAAGAGATTACGAATTCTGGTATAGGCTTGTTGGAGAACTTGACGAAGCTTGCGTAACGGGTGGTGGTTTGTAGTGAATAGAGAAGAGAGGACATTGCTGTTTGTACGTGGGAACGACGCACAGCGCCATCAACGTCAACTCTCATGAGACTAGTTCCAACGTATATGGGAGCATTATTATTATTCTTCTTCTTCATACTTAATACCCCACACCAATATATCTGCCATCCCCCGGACAGTTTAAGTGGCGATCCACGCTAGAGATAGTACACAATCCGCATTTCCGGCGCGGCGGCAAGCACACCGCAAGTCCAGAACGGGGCCGACTCGTCGGCAGCTGTGCTAGAAATATTAAAGTAGGATTCCGCAATCTCGTTTTCCCAGGCGCCAAGTCATTGGCCAAGTCATTGGCGATTGCATCAAGGTAAGGGTTTATGATGTGAACTCAATCACCTTATTCAGAACATGGCTAAGATTGTAGATCCTAGAAGAATGTTGACATTAGTTATTTTGTTCTGTATTGAGTATAATAACTATTTATAGTAAGGTTAGAGCCAATTACCTGGAAAGATACAAATGAATATATACGATAATAACACAAGTCCGCTCATACTGCTCGATAGATTACAAAATAATATTGTCTACCTTTGTATGAAAAGTAAAGTGTCATTTCTGTAATGTATTTATACACATTCAAGTGACTTTTGGTATTATCTACCCTTAAAAACCGTCGTAGATCTATATACGTCGTGTCATGCTCGCTCTCGTGATATGCATAACCCATGCTCCTGCAGACGCCGATAACTCCAACAATTAACATAAAGTTTTCTATCATTAAGTCATAGATTAGTTGTCTAACCAGTCCAAGAATTCAGGCGTGAAGTAGCTGATGATGATAGTAGCACCAGCTCGGAGTATGCCCTCAGTGACTTCAAACGCCATCGTCTTAAGGTCAAACACTCCGGCCTTTGCGGCGGCGTGCACCATTGCGAACTCTCCGCTAACGTGATAGGCAGCAACGGGAAGGTCTTTGCCTAGCTCCTTCGCATCACTAATAATGTCGAGGTACTGCGCAGCCGGCTTCACCATGATGATATCGGCACCCTCGCCGATATCTCTGACGATAGCTCGTCGGGCAAGCCCACGTCCTCCGGGCGGCAGCTGGTAACACCTTCGGTCGCCAAACGAAGGTGCCGAACCGGCGGCATCCCTGAAGGGACCGTAGAGACAGCCCGAGAATTTAGCGGCATACGACATGAGCAGAGTCTTATGCGCAATTCCTTCCTCGATGAGCTTGAGTTTAATGGCTCGGATACGGCCGTCGTTCATGTCGGATGGTGCGACACAGTGGGCACCAGCTTGGGCGTAGGCAATGGCGACGTCAGAAATTCGATCCACTGATAACTGGTTGTTCAAAGTAGCATCATCTCTGAGAATCCCGCAATGGCCGTGAGATGTGTACTCGCAGAGGCAGACGTCAACAACGATAAACAGGTGAGGGAACCTCTGTCGGAGTAAACGGATACTCTGAATGACCGGACCCTTCGGATCGTCGGCAGCGGTGCCCAGTGCGTCCTTGCTACCAGGTTTGAGGGGGACCCCAAAAAGAATCACTGATCGAAGACCCTTTCGCACCAATGGCTCCAAAAATGGGATTAATTTGTTGATACCACGGCGGCATTGGCCTGGCAATGAAGGGATAAGAGTCTCATCGTCCTCGATGTCTGAGATGAAGAGAGGGTAGATCAACATTGACTATATCTTAATATTAGTTATCTTAGCTCTTCTCTAGTCGAAGTAAACCAACCAACCTTGGTCAATTGTCGTTCGGCCTGCCACGATCTTGCTAGAGGATGGTGGTAACCGCCGTGAAGTTGACTGGAGATGTCACCGGCGATGCTCACGCTAGTGGCTGCGGTACTCGCGTAGGACATGGCCCTCGAGATATGGGAAGCTCGGTCGTCGACAGTGGAAGCCGAAGCGGTGGCTCGAGGTTGACGTGGCGTAATTCCGTCACGGATAGCGAGGTCATGAACAAGGTTGGAGAACGACATTTTTTTTCTAGCACGGTATAGTACTAATAACTAGTAATAACAAAGATAAAAACGATTGAGGTATCGTCGACCCGGTTTACTTGACTTATGAGGTAGCGGTGAGGGTAAATGCGACTCGAGGTTATAGCAGAGAGTATAAGGATTGGTAGATTGGTAGATTGGTAGATAGGTAGGACAAAGTAACTAAGAGAATGAAATTTTGCCCGAGTCAAAGTCCAGCTACGAGGGCCGACGACCTTAAGAAAGAGAGAATATTGTTAGCAAGGAAAAAGGAAGAAGATGTAACCGGATTACGGCCAAGGTGGCTTAAGCGGAAAAAGGGTGCGTAGGAGTTAAAATAGTAATAAAATAAGTTTGTGACGGAGTGAACGGCCGCTCTAGATGCAGTTGCGAAATTCGCTACGAATGGTTTTTTTGCCCCTTCGGACCTGCTTGCCCAGATTCTAGTGGGGTCTTGCAGGTGGGATTTTAAGGGGATATTTTATTACATAAGTATGGAAAAACTTATGGGGGGTAAGCATAAGCATCAGCTGTGTGTTCTTAGGGTACTGCTTAATTTATCCCCATTAAAATTTGGCTTATTTGCAGTTCCACAATACTTTTTTATATATCTAATAGATTTTAATTAATTTGCTTAATTTTTTCCAAAAGCGAAAAATACTTCTCAAGGTGCTTTTCAATGTTGAATTTTGTAAAAACATTCCTTTTTTACCTTTTTATATTATGTGTAATTAATTAAAGTCAAATATAATTAAAATCCTTAAATAACAGTTTTGAAAAAGCCTTTAGTGAAATATAATATTATTAATTATTTTAATAATTTTAATAATTATAAAAGGTTTTAAAAAATTTGGGATATATATAGATCTTTTTTTAGGCCTTTATTACATTAGAAGTTTCCTTGAGTTTAATAATAATTAATTTAAGTATGTTATATGTATGAAAAAATCTATATATTATATTTTAAAAGATTGGTTTATTTTTTATATTTATTTGAAATATATAAGAATTTTTATTAATGAAAAATTTATAATATTCTTTTATTATATTATATAGGGTATTTTTATATGTATAATTAGTAATATATTTAGATAATTTAATTAGATTATTTATAATGTTTTTTATAAGTGTTTAAAATATTTGGTTATATTTATTAAATTATTTATTAAGTTTTTTGATGTATTAATTATATATAAGTGTATTATTAGTAGTATTAAATTTTACCTTTGGTTTGGTGATGTTATTGGTATTATTAATAGGTTCTATTTTGTTATATAAGTTATAGGAAATAAAGATATTTGGTGGAATTGAAAAAATTTTATTTTAATAAATATGTTAGTTATATGTGATTTTGATGGTAGATTTATGTATGTATTAATTAGTTGGGAGGGTTTAATTAATAATGTAAAAATATTTAATAAGGTTGTTAATAGTAATGATTTTATAATATTTAAGGGAAAATACCTTTTAGGAAATGTTGGGTTTGTGAATGGTAAGAGGTTATTTATATTTTTTTAAGGTGTACAATATTATTTCCAAAAAATAACATTTAATTAAATAAAATTTAAAATAATTAAAAAATTATATAATTTAAGGTATAATTAATTGAAAAATGTTATTGAAAGGGTGTTTAGGTGTTGGAAGAGTATTTTTGCAATTTTTATAAAAAAATCCTATTTAAAAATTATATTATATCTTAAATTAATATATATAATTGTAAGTTTTTATAATTTCCTCTTTAAATATAGTAAAATTGATCCTTTATAAATAGTAAATATTAACCTTAATATCTATATTAATAATAATTATTTAGGGAATAATTTTTTAAAATTTAAAAAGTAGGGGGGGTTAAATTTGTGGATGAATTAAATGTATATGTAAAAAGTTATTGAGATATAGAGGTTATATATTAAATATTTAATTTAAAATATATTTTAAAATATTATTGAAAGTGGTTAAATAGGGTAATGGATTAATATATTAAATATTTATTATTTTATTTATAATATTTGTTATTATTTTTTATAAAAAAAATTTAAAAATTAAATTTTTTTTATATTTGATATTTTATTTATAAATAAATTTATTAATAAATATTATATAAAATGTATTTAATTTGATAATGGAGTAAAATTATGTGTATTATGATATTTTTATGTGTTATAAAGATATTTTTATTATTATTAAAGGGATTTAAATTATATAAAATGTTTTAGAGTTTTATAGGTTGAATGTAGGGGGTTAAAATATATTAAAATATATTAAAAAGGTATTAATAAATATATTAAATATTTTTAAAATTAAATATTATTTTTTGAAGTTGTTTTATTTTTAGGGTTATAATTGTTAAATTTATAAGCCCCTATTTTATTATTAGTATTATATGTTACCTTTAGGTAATTAGTAGGTCTTTTAGTATTTCTTATTTAATTAGTCTTTTTATTAAATAATTTAAATCATATTAAATGAAATGTATTATTTAAGTTAAGAAATATTGTAGCCAATTTATTATGTTTTGTTTAAGTGGATAATATATATAATATAATATTATTATTAATTTTATTTAAATATGTTTAATTTAATATCTTTAATGTTTTATAAAAATTTTATTTTTTTTTAATTAAGATTTTTTTTGTTTTTAATAAAGAAAATATTATGTTTTTTAAATTTTTTTTAATTAATATATTATTTATTTTTTGGTTTTTTTTATGTATGGTACGAGGTGGGTAGGGGGTATTATTGTTTTTTGTGGTATTCTTGTGTTTCTTATGTTGTTGAAAGGCTTTAAAGATTTGTTTGATTATAGGTAATTTATTATTGGAGTTATTAAAAAGGTTATTGGAATTGTTTGAGATAATAATGATTATATTAGTAATTATATTGTTATATAAGGTGATGGGGATAATTTTAAACCTAATAATTAAATTACTTTTAGTCTTAAATTTATTATTAAATATTTTTTTTATTAATTTTTGGTATTTTAGAGGTTTTAAATGAAATGGCTTAATTTTAAGATGTGTTTGTATAGATTAATAAATTATTTGAATAATAAAATAAAACAAAATAGAAAAAGAAAAAAACATACGGCAAAATATAAATCCCATTGGTATACCTTAATTACCATTATTTAAGCCTTTTTATCCTAATTGAATCTATTTTGATTTAATAATTAAAATTAAATAATAGCTTTATCTTATAAATGTTTATATTTATTTTTGATTTATTTGGGTATAATTTCTATATTAAAATGACTATTTAATATAGTGGTTATTTAAATAAAAAACTTCTTTTTTAAACTATTAGAAATAATTTTTATATTATTATTTACTTGTTTACAAAAAGCTTTAAGTACGGCTAGGGTAAGGTTGGGATTCCAATTAAAAGGTTTGGTTCAAATAGACATTCGTTAATTAGATGGAATTTGGCTAGAAGGAGGGATTGGTTAAGAATTAAGAAATAAATAAGGGTCTATTGGAGTTGCCATAATAGTATAAATTCATTAAATTTAAAGTATTATTATTTAAATTAAAAATTTAAATAAATTACTTTATTAATTTATCCTTCTTATATATAAACTTAAGGTTTTTTAATTAATAAATTTAGTAGAATTAATAAATTTAGTAAGATTAGTAAATTTAATAGAATTAATAAAAAAAATCTAGGTTATTTTATATTTAAAACCTATTCTTAAGGTTTGTAAATTCTTAATATTAAGGTTGAAATTAAAATTAAAATTAAGGTTTTATTTAAGGGAATATTTAATACTAAAAAATCTCATAATATCCCATAATATATAGGCCTTTTAAATTATATATATAAATTAAATTTATAAGTATGAAATTATAAATATTTAAAGGTTTATTAAAATTAAGGCTAATATTAATTAATTAAAAATATAATAGATATTGTTCTATAATTGAGCCATATTTCAGCAGCTTATGTGTTAAGGTTGGCATAAACCATAAGCAAAGCACCGCTTATGCAACATAACATCCCCTAAATACATGAAATAGTGTAGTCCGCACGTAACCTATAAGTACCTACCTACCCATTGTTCTGGATTGTGTCTACCCCAGATATTTCAACAATGATAATTTATTCAGGATTTTTATATTATAATTTCCTGTTTGTTGTATCATAATATAAATAATTAAATATTCGAATTGAATTGAAAATGCTTGGAAATTAATAAAACCATATAGAAATGCAAGGCATATAATGGTTATATTATATATTCTTTTTCGATCAGATAAGTCGAGTACCTAGGTTAGAGAGGTAGGTTGGTAGGTTGGTACATTCACAGTGTCTGCAAACTTATCCAAACTTGTACCTGTCATCTTTTACGCCGGAACTATTTCAACTGCGGAAAGGGTCTTTGAACAGATTACTATTTGAAGAGGCATCAAACACCGAAAATTACCGACTCCCCGCATCGCGAATTGGCCAATCAGACTTGTACAATTTGAAAACATCTCTTATCTGATGTGCGTGTAACACCAAATGCAGCACTAAACCGGGCGCTAAGTATCGGTGGCTTTAGTGCCTATTGACAAATTTCATATAAAATTGGCTTTACTGGTTCTTTCTTTGTATAACAGAACGCCCATCTGTATGATGATGATGACGATGCGCACCTGCACGTAAAAGAAGTCAGGCGCCAGGCGCCACAAGTTCCAATTAGGTTTCAATTAAGGCTTCTCTATATTCGGTAAGCCATTGTGGTTACTTAATTATTATTTTATTTACTTGAGGTAGCTGCACGGAAATACACACAACACATACAATGTACACAACCTACACATATAATACATACAATACATGTAATTATATAAGATGCAAGTAACATTGAATTCGGTATGGCTTGCATCAATGATAGAATACCTTGTTACACCATCCGGCATACCTCTTAAGGCACTCCAAAAACACATAACTACCATAAACATACCTAACATTATATGCAATTCTTCATAACATGCCTAGTCGCCTCCATACAAAACTCGCTCCGCCTAACAGAGCTGTTACACCAGTGAATACTATCAAGCTGCCGTAGCCACTGCTGTAGCCAAATGCCGAGGCACTTCCTTTCCACGGTAGACCTTGTATTAGATTCTCGCTGAGAGGTCCTGAAACAACATTACCGATACCTCGGCCAGCGGCAAGCCAACCGAATACCATACTCGGGTCGATATAGCCTTGACCTAGTGCTTCTCCTTTTCTCGCAACATCCTTCATAATTCCCGGCCAGGCGGACGTATAAGATCCGGCGAACAAGCCGTAGATAATACAAAAGAAGTATAGAAGCGGAAGAGACGACGATAGACCCCATATAACTAGGGCACCAATAGTCGCACCGATTGTCGATAGTAGAATACAGGTGGTAACGTGAAGTCGATCAATGAAGAACCCCATGGCAACGCATCCAAAGACGGAAGCAACATTTACCAAGAGGACCGTGGTAGCCGAGCTGTACGAAGCCGCGCCAAGAGCACTGCGGGCGTAGGTAGGAAGATAAATGCCGGGCAAGAAAAAACCCATTGCCTCTACCACATTGGCTAACTGATATAGCCAAAAAGTCGGCATCGTGAACATCTTCAAGTTGAAAGGCTTGGCGTGGCTGGTAGCTGAGAAGGGGAGTCGAGGCTTAATGTAAAAGGCCAAGGGAATCGTCAAAGCGAAAAGAACACCAGACCAGAGTCGTAGAGTTGTTCTGAACCCAAGGGTGTGAAGGAGAAATTCCATTAGCAGAGGTAGTACAACTCCTGCGAGGCCAGTACCACTCCACATGATGCCATAGGCGAGACCTTTGCGTTGGATAAACCATTCGTCCATATACTAACAAGATATCTCGGTTAGCGATACTATATCGTCGATTCCGTTGCTAGATCATTCGTATATCGTGTGCAAGCTATCAAGAGCTCATACGCACGCCAACATTTTATTGCTTTTACCACACATGCATGCACTCACCAAAATACAAGGGCAATAAGCGATACCGCCACCGATGGCATAAAGAACGCCTTGGGTAGCAATGAGATGCGAGATATTTGTTGAAAAGGAACTCATAGCAAGCGAAAGACACATGGTAAAGAGCCCGACTATAGACATCCACCGGGCCCAGCGAGCAAAGATACGGCAAAGTCCCATCATGAGAGGGGCAGCAAGGTACATGATACCCATCGCACAGGTACCAATGACGGCGACATTTGGCGAGCCTGCAAAAGGTTCGTGGGAACTATAATAGTCTTGGAACACTCCGAAGGCAAAAGGGAAGCCTTGAAGCCAGTTAGCAATCTATTATCTATGGGTATAGTCGAACCATACCCCAAACCAGAGCTTCGACTGCAAAACACGCTGCTAAGAAGAGCCACGCATCTTTGCCGCCGTCGACGGGCGGCAGCGAGAACTCTTGTCTGCCATCCTCGGGTTGCAAATCGGCTTGTTGGGTTGCATACTCGCCCGGAGTGATCGAAGCCCCAACCCTGGCAGTGGGATGTGAAAGAGACTCGAGCTCTATATCACGACTTGCCATTTTATAGATGATTACTTCGTAGTCGCAACGAGGGACTGGTAATCTACTTACTAAAGTGGTAGGGCTGAAGACAAGCTACGAGGTGTCCCCAAAACAAAACGGCTCCCAATGAGAGCTATTTGAGTTCCTAGATGTCCGGTAATGGAGGGATCGAGTGGATATATTAGGTACCTTTATACCTAGGTTAGTTATATTTAATCAGACCGACTTTTAGTACGATTTCACTTACCACCCATTTTTATCCTAGCGGCGCGCCCTTCCGCTTGACGAGTTATCAGACGATAATTCCGTTTGTCAATATTAATATTATTGGCAGAGATTATGAGCTCTTTATCAAGCATTATATACGAAGTTCTCCACATAGCCCCGAAGGATCGGTAGACTTTCCGACATTGAGAGTCCGAAAATAGGTAATCTCTGTTATACAGACAGCTCATAGCTCGGTGTCGCGCGGGGCCTATACCAACAATCCTTTGTCGTGGGCATCTCCATATTATTTCCATACTATTGAACTACGGGGAACTGTGAACCTAATACCCTTCTTGTGTTACCCATTGACGCATACTTTATGTATAGGTACTACTTGGCATCGATGGTATCACTTGATCTAACTTCTAACAGATTCGACTATTATGCTGTAGAAACGGATACCCTACACAATAAATAACATCAAGAGCTCGTAAGATTCGTCTTAATCTTCGCTAAATCGTCATTTGAAAACCCCAGCTTATCCGTGACGAATTTCTCAAAACCGCCGTATTCCTTCTGTACGCCATCGACGAACGCGTTCCAACTCGAGGCCCGCAGGTTAATCAGATTATGGAAGCCAGGCTGCTCCTTGCTCTTCGCATGCGAACCGGCTACTGCGAATTCTAAAAGCATTAACCGGACCGGCTCGGTTCCTATGCGCGATAACAGATAGTCTAGGATTATGGTTTCTTGCGATGCGCCGGCGAGAGCTAGTAAGAGACCGGAGAGGACGCCGGTTCGGTCACGTCCAGCTAGAGGTATACGTTAGTATGAACTCTATTAATACGACTCAATAGTAAAAATGCTATTGCCGAGGGTTAAATGGTAAGATATAAATGTACGGACCGGTACAGTGGACTAGGAACGGATCACTCGGTCGATCCCTAACATGTTCCAGAATCGCTTTCCAGCTCTGCTGGTACACGTCTATGACCTCGAGGTACATCTCGCGGTACCCATCCTCGCCCTCGCCCGCAACGAAGTGGTCCAAGTCGGGCGTCGAGTCGGGTCGTGTGCTCTCGATCCAAGTATTCTCGACTCCCTCAAGTGCGGGATCCGGGGCACCAGCACGTTCTTCGGGAGACCGTAGATCGAAGACACGCTTAACGCCGAGCTTTCCTTCTAACACGGCTCGGCCATTGTCGGTTAACCTCGCGAGGGCTCCAGACCGGAAGGCGAAATTAGATCGGATGGGACTGCCGGGAACTAGTCCGATGTCCCGGGTGTTGAAGGTGCCGTCGACAAATACGAAGGGCGGGTTCATGAGAACCGGGACGTACTGCTCCTTGGTGATTTCCTGCGAGACATCGGTCTCGGCGAGCTTGAGAAGGGCAGCGGCGTCGGCCATGGCTACGACTACGAGTGCGACTGCGACTGCGACTGCGACTGCGACTACGGCTAGGGTTCTATTGGATTTGTATCGTAATAACTCGCGATATGTTGGACCGAGACGAGATAAGTGGTGTTAGTAAATTCTCATCTAACCATAGTCGTCTTCACACTAGCAACTAAGCAAGAGTAATAAGATCAAGTTCCAAGAACACTAATAATAATAATAATAATAATAAGTATAAGCATAAAAGCGATAGGCGCCATCCTTAATAAAAAGGGGGGCGCCTAGGCTAATAGAGTTACTATGATATAGCACCTTCCATCTTGGCCGCAAGCTTACCGGCGCGGGGGACCCTGGTGTCTAATTCTTTTTCAGTATCGGAATGCAGGGACGTTTTTTTCTTGGGTTACCCCGCCCCCGCTTCATCTATGTATAATTGACATTTGACAGCCCGAAACTCAAGCCACCACATGCAAGCAAAGTAGGTACCTAAGGTACCTATAAATCCTCTAATAAAATGTTACACTATCCTAACCCTATCCGATATGCGTCTACCCGAGAAAGATACTCAATGGGGATGAAGATCTTGTATTTTTTTTTCTCTCTATCTTATCGCACGCAAAAAAAATAAAAAATAAAAACCTAAGAAAAAACCTAAGAAAAAACTGCGTGTCATTCCTTCAAAAATGCTTCGGGTTACTTATATTAGGTACACACAAGGACGGACGCGTACGGGATATTAATTAATAGTTGGGGATAAAGCAGATTGCTAGGTAACTTACCTACCTACCTATTTAGTTCACGTAGTTAAACAGCCGGTCTTCCAGTCCCCTCCTAGTCTACACCGTCAGCTACCCAAGATATAGTGTCATATATAATCCTACTAATAAGTCAAGGGGCAGACAAGTAATCATGGATTGGCTCCGTCTCCCGCGCCTCGGCCGCGACACGATCTGGATATACTCCTCAGCCGTAATTGTCGCGGTGGCCGGGCTAATCAAGCTTCGCCAGGGCGTGGTGGATTACGCCTATACGGAGACGCATTGTTACCGATCCGTCCGTACAAATTCAGCCGTAGAGCCATACGTAAATTGTTTCTCCGTATCGCCAGCCGGCAAGTTTTCTAAGGTCTTTAGGGCCGGGGCTGATATGGAGCTTACCGAGGATTCAAGTCCAGGATATGCCAGTATGTAACAATCGGTGTCCCCTATTGCCCCCTTTTTAGCTTGTGTCGGTTCTTGGATCGCCTTGGTCAAGCTGGACGAGAAGTTTAGATCCTATGGGAAATAATGGCTTACTATTATTGATGTAGTGCCTGGGCTGTGGGATGGGCATGGACATCTTCTACAGTATGGTGAGTTCTTGAACTCGATAGACCTTTTCGGATCCGCTTCTATGGATGATGTTCGATCTCGTGTGCGGGAATACCTTGGTCAAAACGCCGAGGCCGGGTCAAAAGACGAGTGGTTAAGGGGCGTCGGGTGGGATCAGATGACCCTCGGAGAGATGCCAACCGCCGTGAGCACCCCTGAGGGTATTTGGTATTTGGTATTTGTTCAATGGCTGACATTTTCGAAAGAGTGATCTATCAGCAGACGAAGAACTGAAGGGCTTATACATTATGCTTGATAGAGTAGATGTACATTGCATCTGGGTTTCGCAAGCAATCCTAGACTTGTTACCGGAATCTATCCCTGATATTCCTGGTGGCGAGATTATTAGGGATCCTGGGATGGGCGTGTTCTGCGATAATGCGATGGATATAATAATGGCATTATGGCCGAAACCGGATAATAAGAAGAAAGAGCAATTCCTGAAAAGCGCCATGGGAAAATTAAATGAAGTAGGGCTCGTGGGTATACATGATGCCGGTGTTACGCCCGGCAATCTAAACCTCTTCAAAGAGTTGGTGGGTGGTCCCGACTGGACGGTACGAGTATATGCCATGATAGAATGCTATGAGCGAAACACATTCTGCCCAGATGAAGTGGAACAATACATAAGTCCGGATGGGTTTTTGAGTATACAGAGCGTGAAGCTTTTCGCTGGTAAGTATTATAAAGATCCCGTGTATTATATTAGTCTAACTTCAAGTAGATGGTGCCCTAGGGAGTTGGGGTAGTGCTTTGATTGACCCCTATACCGATCGCCCGGGTACGTCAGGCTCTCTCCTTGTTAATGCCTCTGAGTTGGTATACGATACTATCGCCTGGGCCAACGAAGGCTTTCAGGTCAATATCCACGCAATTGGCGACCTAGCTAACCGATATGCGATCGATGCAATGGTTGCCGCTCTCAGACTGCTATGTCCCAATGAGCCTCTCTCACGTTGTCAGTCATACCATCGCTTCCGTATTGAGCATTCTCAAATCATCCACCCGGATGACCAAGCTCGGATACACGCAATCGGAATCATCCCTTCTATCCAGCCTACTCACGCCACAAGCGATATGACATACGCGGAGAAGAGGCTAGGTAAGGAACGTACCGCGAAGGAAGCATATAGGATGCGCTCGCTCCTAGACGCGAAACCCGTGTTGGGTAGTGACTTCCCCGTCGAGCCTCCCAACCCGTTCCAAGGCATATACGCGGCCGTCACGAGGCGGAGTCCGCATACCGGAAAAGGCACAGAAGATTCTCCTGATGGGTGGTACATGGATGAGGCTCTTGATCTAGACCAAGCAATCCGGGGCTTCACCGAAGGCCCCGCGTACGGCGGATTTACAAAAGGCAAGACCGGGGTAATTAAGCCGGGGGCTTTTGCGGATTGGATTGTGCTGGACGCGCCGCTGGATAGTCTGGATATAGAAGATCTGCGCGAGCTGAAGGTGCGGGAGACGTGGGTCGGGGGAAAGAAGGTGTACTCGCGGGACGAATAGGTAGGTAGATAGGGATGGGATAGATCCCACTGCTATAGAACATCTAGAGAATTTGGGACTCATATACAAGTGAGTTTTATAGCGATTAGCGATTTTTTTTTTTTTCCGCAGTGAGTTATTTTGCTGATACGCACTTTTTGACTATTATCTCTTATACCTATTTCTTGTTAAAGCCCACGAGTAGTTTCGAGTATAATCTTGAGCCTCGGGCTTACTATACAAGTCGTATATTTAACAAGAGTTGATGGTCGCCGAAATTAAACTGTTGATACTATTATGATCACATCCAGGTCCTTAGAGCCCATTGTATAACGCTACTGATTGACTGTCTTATGTCTGTTGTAGGTAATGATCAAGTAGTAATGTGTTATATACGTCTATTTAGATAGTGGGTTTATGGACAATTCTATGTACAAAAATAGAGTATATGAAGGTGTTAGTGTATATAATACAAATACTTTTTTTTTTCTTAAAGAACGCAAACATTTCTTTGAAAGTTCACCGCGGTATATCATATATGGGGTTGGTAATTATAATATCTTGTATGGGATAGTATCGTATTGCTCACTAATATAGGTAAATTGTTAGACCCATACATGCCACGGATCATACTTAGATACAGCGGGTTAAGAAAAGACCCAGTGTTAGCCAAACTAGATAGGTAAAGCCGATTAGTCTTAACCCGCTCCAACATGACGGATTTAAACTTAAGTCCAACAAAATGTGTAGTCTCTTGCGAACCGGACAACAGCATGTTGGCCTCTTATTTCCTTCGTGGGCCGGCATTTACTAGGCAGCGAAAGCGCGAAGAACCGAAATCTTCGACGTCGTGGACGGCTATATCGTTGTTATTCGGATCTAGTGCCACTATGGCTCCTTGGCTATCGTCGTATATAACCCGCCTGGCCCCCTTACGTCGTTCGATATTTTTCCATCACTAAACCAAACACTCAAAAACCACCAAGGTAGACTTTGTTATAGTTTATTCACCATGACGACTTTCACCAAGCCGAACCGTCCTCTTACCTGGCTCATCACTGGAGCTACATCAGGCTTTGGCGAGTCTCTCTGCCGTCTGGTCCTGGCTGGTGGCCATAAGCTGATAGCAACTTCACGCAACCTTTCTCGTAACCCAGAGCTCGAGGCCGAGATCAAAGCCTATAACAATGGCAGCCAGTTAATTCAACTCGATGTCGATGATAGAAACAGTGGCCAAGTCATGTGAGTAGTCCCTAGAACCATCCCACCAGTTTATTCTCTTATGCCCCCTTTCTTGTATAACCGCTCGGGAGCCATTCATCGAGCCAAGAGCGTAAACCCTTATAAGAAATCCTCAGAGGCAAGTACTAACTCCATATGGCAGCGAGTCCCTAGAGGCTTCAGGCACCGAGATCGATGTCTTGGTGAATAACGCCGGATACTGCATTTATGCTCCTGTCGAAACGGCCGCCG
The DNA here is from genome assembly GCA_025201765.1 of Daldinia sp. FL1419. Taxonomy (NCBI): domain Eukaryota; kingdom Fungi; phylum Ascomycota; class Sordariomycetes; order Xylariales; family Hypoxylaceae; genus Daldinia; species Daldinia sp. FL1419. The sequence continues at coordinate 98,518 of MU623341.1, forward strand.
AGGAGGAAGTACGTGCTTTAATGGAAACGCTGTACTTTGGCCCCGTTAGGCTTGCCCGCGCTGTGCTACCTCATATGCGTAGACGTAGGTATGGTATCATTGTGAACATTAGCAGCGGAGCAGGCCTGGATGGAAGAGACAGCATGGGCCCCTATGCTGGAGCCAAAGCTGCACTTGATGGTAAATGTCTTTTTAAAATATTTTGGTCCGCAGTATGTGCTAACTAAGGTGGTTTAGGGCTATCCAAAGTCCTTGCTAAAGAAGTTGCCCCTTTCGGAATTCGCACTTTGACCGTTACCCTTGGGACTTTCAATACGAATTTTATCAACACCACCATCGTTGGCAAGAACCCCTTACCTGATGACTATAAGGGCTCTGTGGCAGAGCATATGATCCAGATTCGTACGTCACATTAGGATACCCCCCTATTTATCCACCCCTAGGTCCCAAAGTTCTCTGTCAAGCTCGCTTCGCGAGCCTATAGCTAGAAGACATACCGAATCCTCCAGGATAGGTAAAAGATGAGTTACAAGACTAACTTATGATCACAGTGTCTAGTGGCAAGCTACAGCCAAACGGCGACAAAGACAAGGCGATGAAGGCTCTCTACGAAGTCGTTGTTGGCGAAGGCGTTGGAAAAGGCCGCGAAGCTGAGCGACTACTCCCGCTGGGCCAAGACATGACTCTCCGTATACAGGGCCAATTGGAGTATTTCAATCACGCTTTAGAGGCTTTCAAGGACGTCACGGACAACGTCGCCATAGACAAGAAATGAGATATATGAGGCCCGCCACATATGTATATACCACAATATTGAAACTATAAGCTTGATTATACATGGTCTCAATATTATTCGATTATTACTCCAAAAAGTATATAAGTGTGGACGGGGAAGTCCAATCTTTAGCTCTATCTACGGATGTCTAGGCTCACGTCGTGACGGGTACATAGCACATGACAATTATCACTACGAATCCAGGTCAGAATATACAATGTATGTACTGGCCTTTTTTTTTATCATACGCCCTGTCTGCTGAGATAACCCAGATTTCCAACCCAGGACCAAGTCCGCGATGGAAGAAAAGTAAACCGCTCAGACCTCTCTGTTATAAGGCTAAGTTGGAGTTTTGCAAGTTATAGTCCCTAAAAGTAGCTTAGGCTTGAGATACTGTCTGTGGGTAGACTCGTTAACGTAGGGCAAGCAGCGGCGGCAGATGCGGCGGAGCTGATCGGGAGTCCCTTCGATTCTGCTTCGCGGCGGCCAACTGGGCCAGGCGATGGAGTTGCGAAAACGGTAGTGCCTGTGGTAGAGATGACGATATCTATCTCGATAGTAGACTGTAGTAGTCGTAGTGAATACCACCCTAGTAACAGTGCGCGTCGCTAATTCTGTGGTCGTTGCAAGAGCCGTCTTAGACGGAGGAGCCGCGAACAACGTGCTTATTCCCAAAAAGCTGCTGCATAGAGCCGAGGAATCACTCGATATACTACGTGCGCATTTCAAATATGAAGCATCAGATAATGAATGACGATCTAATTCAAGAGAAACGAGCGTGGGCTAGAAATGCCAATACCTATTTTCAAACTTCAACGAAGAAATAAAAACTTCCCGCAACACCACGAAAGGAGTGTGTGCATGGTGAAAGAGAAAAGACAGAGCTCATGGGAAGGGATTCTATATCTTATTAAATGAACACCTTGAACTGAACCTCACGATCCGGGGATTCATGGGAAAACGACTACGAAGTCAGGGGTAAGCGGGCCAGCGTCTCGAACTATTAGCCCACTACCTAATCCAAATACCCCTATAGTCTTATACAGCTCAAGCTTTTAATAAATATGGAAGAAGAAGAAAAAAGGGGAAATGAGTTCATAGCACTTAGTTACCTAACCTAGAGGTATAAGTTGGTAGTAGAAAAGTTGATATAATGTGTAACCGTTAGGTAGTTATGATAAAGATAAACTTGTGTAACGTTTTCTATAACTAGCTAACCGGTTAGGTAGGTAGTTTGGGGATCAATCGTTGGAAAAGAGACAGAGGCAACTAACCGGTTACCTCCTAATCTGGCAGGTGTACTCTCAATTACGCCAGCTGCGACGGAATTATCGGTGGTGGGGTGTTTCTATTCACCGGTCCGCCGCACTTGGAGGAGATAAGTTAGGAGGTAACCTAACCTTAGTTACTTTGGTTAGCAGGGTCATCGGGGGATTTTACCGCTAAACGGAAGAGTGACGCGCGGGAGCTCCAATCAATTTTTCAGAAGCTTCAGTATTCCGCCTCCCGCATCTCCCACGCCGTCTCGTCAACTTCAACCGAGCGACCGTTTTATAGCTTTAGCCATGCACAGGCGAGTTGAAAAAATACCACCGGCGAAAACAAAAGTTACCTAGTTGCTAATAATTATGTAGTAGCTGGTATACATAGTCTACCTCCCATTATGCGGTCGCAATTGACCCGCCATGTCTTGCGACGCATCCTTGCGAGCGAGGCACCTGTCGCCTCCCCCCCCTGTTTTATCTCTTCGAGGCCAGCATTTCGTATATATCCTGTGAGGTACAGAGTCGCCAGGACAACTCAGAGGAGAGCATTCTTAAAACTATTCCAAAAAGCCCCGCGGACGTTGAAGGAACTCGACGCCGAACCTGGGTACGAAACCCTACTTCGATTCCAAGCTGCGGAAACAAGTAGTATCCGGCCTCCTAATCCGGATGAGTTGGTCAAGGCATGGCGGGAACTATTTGGATATAAATCCCGACATGGCCGAGTAGTGAACTCAACCCAGGCCTTATGTGCCTACCGGGTGCTATTAAATCTTCGCACCCTAGTTACTAGCAGTGAAGACAGGCGATTGTCTGATGATGACCTCCGGATGGCTAGGGACTGTTTGCTCAAACCCCCAAGAGACGACTATACGAATCATCTCCAACTTTCGAGAGAAATCCATGCCGAATTAAAGCGGAGGGGTGTTCACCAGGCTAAAGATCTATATGCTCTATCGACGGCCCTGTCTCAGTACGGCCAGGCTCTCGAAGCAAGGGATCTAGTCTTGGATTACTACTCCAGAATGAAGAGTAGGGAGTCTCCTGATGTCTTACTACGACAGTTTATACCCGTAATTCGAGGCCTTGCTAAAGAGGGCCGAGAAGCGGAACTCCTGGACCTCGTTTCGCAAACAAGCCGGCTTGGTCTTGAATATGATCCGACGCTCCATAGTATCATGACCACTTTTTTTGCGCAGAGAGATAAAGTAGGAGAAACAAAATACTGGTTCAACAAGCCAATCGGTAGAAATCTCCCCCCAGCTCCACCGACGTACTACGAGATACTCAAGTTTGCTCTCCGTAATAACCAGCGAGAATGGGCTTTGGGGGTTTACCAGGATCTTATTTCAAACTTAGAGTCTCCCAAGCTACGTCACAATAAGCCGTGTTGGGATACGTCCTACCAGTGGGCCATTTTATTACTTGGAAAAGGCATCGATCATATCGAGCATATGCTTGCAGTTGCTACTGAGTTCACACGGGATAAGCCCAGTTCACAACCCAACATAGGGACGATAAATGGACTTATTAGGACGGCCATTGATAAAAATGATCCATATCTAGCCGAACGCTTCATCTCGCTAGCTGATAAGCTGGGGTTCGAATTAAACTATAAGACTTATATGCTTCAGCTCGAGTATCGTATCCGCGCCAATGACCTGGATGGTGCCTTCGCGGCTTTCCAGTCTCTCCGAGATATTGAAGAAACAACTAAAGACAAGGAAGTCTCCGTCTTGAACTATTTCATTCGTGCTATGTGCTCTACACCGGGGCCCAACCACGAGCGCGTTCTCGATGTCACCAGTTACCTTGAGCAACGACGTGTCACGCTGGAGCCTGAAACGGTGGTTTCTGTTTGCATGGCATTCTTAAAGAACGACGAGACATACGAAGTAATAGACACCCTGTCACTTCATACTGTCCACTACAGTATTGCTGAGCGTTCCATGGTTCGCAAAGCCTTCGTACAATACTGTTTAGATGAGAAGAACAGTACAGCTCGTGTCTGGGATGCATATGCACTATTAAGACAATTCTTTCCGGAACTTGAAGCCGAAGATCGAGAAGCTATTATGAATACATTCTTCGATAGACGCCGCGCAGATATGGCAGCGCACGTATTTGGGCATATGCATTCCCATGCGAACAAGCAGCTACAACCAACTGTAGATACCTACGTCCGCTTTATGGAAGGCCTTGGCAAATGCCCAGACGAAGAGAGTTTGAAAACAGTTCATAACAGGCTCAAGATGGATACAACAATCCAGCCTAGCACGCGCTTATACAATGCACTTATGATTGGGTATGTAGCATGCGATTTGCCCTACCGAGCGCTCGACTTTTGGACCGAGATCACAGCGTCTCCTGACGGGCCATCCTATGCTACATTGGAAATTGTCTTTAGAGCTTATGAGATCACGCCTGACGGCGATAGTCTTGCTAACGAGTTATGGGAGAAAATAAAAAGGATGGATATCGAGGTGCCCGACAAAGTCTACATAGCGTACGCAACCACAACGGCCGCGCATGGTCATCTTACGATTGCCAAGACGTTGTTAGAGGATATGGATAATGTCGTTGGAAAGGGGCCCAACTTCCACAAGTGAGTACAAGAACACCAGGTAAAAAATTTCTTAATAGCTAACAGTCCCTTAGCCTCGGCACTGTATTCAATGTGTTACCATCGCAGGAGATGAAGAATCAGTTCGAAGAATGGGCAAATGAATCGTATCCAAAGGAGTGGCAAGAATTGAAGAAAAAGTACGCCAAAAAGCAAGATAGCGAAGGCCTCCCGGTATTTAAAATCCGCCCGCGGCCGTGGAAGGCATGATATATATGGACTTATCATGTACAACACTACTCGTAAAAATCTATTCTAGGTAGATAAATAGGCAGATTAGTAGCCTCCTCTGCTGTCTCTTTGTACATAGGCGAATCAGCGCTAGAAGACATAGATATGGTCGTACAATCCACCCATTAACCATTAACTGGCTAAGCAACTACCTACCTAGTCAACTATATGCCCGAACCCCTGACGTTTCTATTGACTGTCGCGGTGGTCTGCTCGTAGTACCTGGCGTTCTGCCGGATCAAAATCTCTGGATGGTGGTGTACACTGGGATGGATACCCAGACCGATGGCCCGTCGCACGGCCTTGGCCATCTTCCGCTGGTTTACCGGCCGCAAGCCTGTGTCTACCGAACGCTTTATTCGCCCGTGCGGCGTCATGTATTCTGATACGACGGAGAAGTTCTACAGAAGCGCTTGTTAGTAATTAATTGCCTATATACCCGACACACAGATCCCCCCTTTGCTTGTCCGTTTCCCCACCTCCATTCTGTATTTTCGGGGCTGAAGTAACGTACGCGGTACATGTCTAGCGGGCGCAAACCAAGGACGTCGACGAGATCCCTCTTGCGGGCCTGGGTGCGGCGCCACTTGTTCATCTCGGAGGAGCTCATGTCGTGCGGGGCGTAAACGTCGCCGGGGCGCCAGCGGCGGGTGAGTTGGCGCAAGTAATCGTCATTCTTGATGCTCTGGCGCATCTCCTCTTCGATGTGGACGCGTCGCGCGACGGTGTGCCGTAGGCGGTCGTATATATCGGCTGCGGCTCGTGTAGGGTCTCGCTCGCGGGGGCCGCGTTGGGGCGTGGAGTCGTCGATGTCGAGGAGGTTGGAGGTTACGCTGGGGATGTCTCTGCGGACTGATTCTGCGTTAGTCGCGGCGATTTCGAATGGTGGGCTGGCGTGTTGGAGACATACTGGCTTCGCGAGAGCTTGTGCTTGATATACTGGCGCTTTGGGATTTGAAGAGGGTAGAGGCTTGCCGTAAGGCGGCAGGGAGGGATATCCGAGGCGCCATCTTGGGCAATTGTCCGATGTATCTATTAATATATACCTCAGGGTTATAAACCACCCTTTAGACGCTTTCAATGATACTATCCTCGGATACGCAATTAGATAGTGGGATATCTGACATACCTATCTGATGGAGCGCATATAGAAATTTAGTCGGCCAAACAATTATTCCAGCTGCGTTTTCCCTCAGTAAGAGGTACTTAGGTACCTACTTCTTTTCTTAATCCCTGTCAATGCACCCCGCAAGGTCGCAAATTGATGCAGGGGTTCGAGCTCTTATCGGATCTTCGATGTGGGGCTAAAAAAAGTTACGATTGAAAAAAAGTCAAGCCTCATCAACTCCAAACCCTCCTCTCTAGGTACCTATACAACCCGTTCTGTAGATCCCCTAAGCGATCAGCAGACACCATGGTTCGAAAACTCAAGCATCACGAGCAGCGCCTGCTCAGGAAAACAGACTTCATCACATGGAAACAGGATAATGACCATAGAGATGTTTGTGCCCTCCGTGTACTGATTATTAACTCGACGGTCTCGCTAACTTAGGCGCTTTCGACAGGCGGCTGTTATCCGGCGGTATATGATCCAAAAACCCGAAGATTATCACAGATATAACAGGCTATGCGGTGTAAGTAGTTATACTAGGCAGTGATATATAGTAGAGAAAATAGATAGACTAATACCTTTGCGAATAGTCTTTGCGCCAACTAGCACATCGCCTCAGCTTGCTACCGCCAGAAAACCCCACGAGGCGGAAACACGAGGAGCTTCTCCTGAACAAGCTCTACGACATGGGCATCCTATCCTCGGCCTCGAAGCTCTCGAACGTCGAGCACGGCGTCACTGTCTCGGCTATGGCGCGCAGGAGATTACCGGTGGTCATGACGCGCCTAAGAATGGCGGAGACGGTGCAAGCAGCTACGAAGCTCATCGAGCAGGGCCATGTCCGAGTCGGCGTTGAGACTATCACCGACCCTGCTTTCTTCGTCACGAGAAACCTGGAGGATTTCGTGACTTGGGCTGTTGGCAGCAAGATCAAGCGCAATATTATGAAGTACCGCGACAAGCTGGATGACTTCGAGTTGTTGTAATGTTAGGCAAGGGTCTATGTTTTTACACGGCGCGGCGTCTGGGAATACTAGGAAATAGGTAGATGTTGGTAGATATTTTATGCCAACTTATGATTGTGTTCGGAATCATATTTTCATTACTCCCTTTGGAGCCCCTACCTCTTTCTATCGCGTCCTATAACGTAGCATATTGGCCATCGTTACAAAAGGTACAGTTTCCTTGTGTACCTACATATAACTACCTTAACTTAGGAAGTACCTACATAACATCTTCAATGCCGCTATTAATTTGGTACCCCTTCAGATACTTGCAGTATCGTGCTTACCTATAAATGTAAGTAGGTAGGTACAGACCAGCGCCGTGGTAACTGCCGTCAAGGAGGGAAAGGACGGATTACCCAGCACCATGTGGTGATTACCGCCTTCGTACTTTGATGCCGGCAGAAATTGCAACACCGCCCTAGGAATTTCTATAAATCGCCAGCAATCTGCAGCACAATCAATTTTCTTTCTCTTTTTTTCCTCATGTCCCTTCCCAAGAGCGATTTTTTGGATATGTGTATCGCTCCAGTACCAGTATAGCTGGGTTGGGATTGGTTTGTACTGGTCAATTTTTTGTTTGTTCTTCAACTTCGAATTAAATTTTTGGAAACAATATCATCTTTATGATGAACACATTATTTTTCATTGAAATCACAACCTAGTGCTGTGATTCGAAGAAGGGTATCGATATGCCAATAAATTTGCGAACGTGCTACAATATATGGTGTTTGTGCACGTGCGTTCGTGTTTTAGTTGCTTCAAAGGAACCAGGAACCAGGAATCAGGAATCAGGATGGAAGCTACTACAGTTAGTAACTTAATGAGCCCCACTTGCTTTCGTCACGCACCAGGATTAATCGTCAAACGGCAATCGCGGTCGCGCGTTTTCGCTTCATTAATCTCTTATTTGAGTCTAAATCTCATAAATCCATCAATAGATTTATCAGGATGTCTTATATAACCAACTTTAGTTACCTAATAACACCAGAGAACAATGGCCCAGCATCCTACTTCCATCATTATCTCAGATGATGAAATAACCGGATCTGAGGGTTCGCCACCTAAGCCAGCTACGGCTACCTCTCGTAAATCTGAAGGATCAAATAAGCGCAAATTTATCCCGAATATTCCAGATAGTAAGGTTGAATGGAGCGATGACTCAGATGACCTTCACGAACCATCCAAGAGACAAAAGAAGGAGAGCCGAAAAGTATCATCAGTGAAAAGCAAGAAGAAAGCCACCACAAAAAGAGGTCGTCCACGTAAATATATTAGATCAGAAAAGGTTGCTTCATTACAGAATGATGATAGCTTATCATCTTCGGACGAAGAGTCCTTCGACGATTCGTTGCCCCAGTATATACGGGATCGCCGAAAACAGTTTGATCAGACTCGTGAAACTTTACGTGAGGGCGGTTTAAGACTGCCTCCGGATTATTCAGATGTCTACTTTTCCGATAATGAAAGATTAGCCAACTTAGAAGAGAAACCACAATTCGACGAAAAGAGCGGTATCAAGCCGTGCCGCCCTTATAAAGATGTCGTTCTTGAGCATTCGGCGGGTATCATCCCAGCCTCCATCGCGCAGTATCTTCGAGATTATCAAATCGAGGGCGTCAAGTTTCTTCACTATCTCTTCGTCTATCAGAAGGGCGGGATTCTCGGTGATGATATGGGTTTAGGTAAAACCGTTCAGGTTGCTGCCTTTCTTATCGCCATGTTCGGCAAGACCGGAGATCGTCGCGATGCGAAAAGGATGAGAAAGTTCCGAAGAGCGAAGGACGATTGGTATCCCCGTGCCCTGATAATATGCCCCGGATCGCTGATCCAAAATTGGAAAAACGAGCTGGACAGATGGGGGTGGTGGGAAGTTGATTTATACCATGGAGCGGGTAGGGATGATGTCCTCGGCGCTGCCAGGGCAGGAAGGTTAGAAATTATGATCACCACCTACACCACGTACAAGAACAGCCGTGATGAAGTAAACAGGGTACCTTGGGACGTCGTTGTAGCTGATGAATGCCATTCGATAAAAGATATCGCTGCCGGAATTACACAGGCGATGAATCAGGTCAATTCTCTTTGCAGGATTGGTCTAACTGGGACAGCGATTCAAAACAAGTATGAAGAACTATGGACGCTTCTAAACTGGACAAATCCGGGACAGTTTGGAACTCTAGGAGAATGGAGGAATACCATCTCAAAACCATTGACTGTTGGTCAATCCCATGACGCCACTTTACATCAATTAAGCGAAGCTCGGAAGACAGCCAAGAAGCTGCGCTTCAATCTTCTTCCTCGTTTTTTCCTCCGCCGAATGAAGAGTTTGATCGCCAACCAACTGCCCAAAAAGAGCGATAGGGTTGTGTTTTGCCCTCTTTCTAGCCTACAGCGTGAAGCCTACGAAAACTTGCTCGATAGTGAGATTATCAGTTTTGTCCGGTCTGCATACGACCTCTGTCCATGCGGCTCGGGGGACAAGCGAGGATGGTGCTGCTTCAAGGTCACCCCCGAAGGTGAATCATGGAAATCGCTTATTTTTCCTATCATGATATCACTGCAGAAGTTATCTAACCATTTCAACCTCCTCATTCCACAGACGTCAGACGTTCTAGAAAAACATAGGCGAGAAATTAGATTTCTCCAAGCCGCTATGCCCCAAACCTGGAAGGAGCATTATAATAATCGAGACTCCCTGCTCAATTTGACAGACCCTGAGTATTGTGGGAAGTGGAAAATTCTCAGGAAGCTGTTGAAACTCTGGCATACCGGTGGCGATAAAGTGTTGATCTTCTCCCACAGTGTTCGGCTACTGAAGATCCTACAGAACCTGTTCAATAATACGAGTTACAATCTGAGCTACCTCGATGGGTCTCTCAGCTACGAGGAGCGTCAACAAGTTGTCGACGACTTCAACTCTGATCCCAACCAGTTCGTATTTCTTATTTCCACCAAAGCCGGGGGCGTTGGGCTTAACATCACGTCAGCCAATAAAGTCGTTATAATGGACCCTCATTGGAACCCTTCCTACGACCTACAGGCCCAGGATCGGGCTTACCGCATAGGCCAGGTTCGTGATGTTGACGTCTACCGTCTCATCTCGACGGGTACTATCGAGGAGATTACTTATGCGAGGCAGATCTACAAGCAACAGCAGGCTAATATTGGATACAACGCCTCTAATGAGCGCCGCTATTTCAAAGGAGTACAACAAGACACAGAACGGAAAGGGGAGATATTTGGAATCCGTAACTTGTTAACATATCACGGTGACCAAGTCATTCTCCGCGATATAGTCAACAAGACCAACATTGCCGAAGCCAAGGCGGGTGTCAAATTAATTGATATCGATATGGAAAAAGCAGCTAGGGATGCCGAGGAAGATCAGTTCGTCAAGAAAGAGGGCAACGCCGACGACGACGAGACCGGTGGTCTCAAGCAGTTATCTACTCTTTTCACTAAGGATGATAATAAAGATGGCATCTTGAAATCAACAGGAGCGCACAAGCCCAAACACTTCGATCCCATACAGGCGATTCTCGCTTCGGAAGGTGTCGAATATACTCACGAAAACTCAGAAGTTGTAGGCTCATCAAAAGTCGAGGATGAGTTGTCGCGACAGGCAGAGCTAGCTGCGAGTCAGGACCCCGACTGTACCCTCTTCTTTGACAGCCAGGGGTTAACTGCCGCTCAGCAATCGATCGAGTACGAATACAACCCCCCAATGGATGTGAGACAGCGCCAGTTCTGTACGATGGCGAAGACGTTCGGGTTTTCCGGTGTGACGGAATTTGCACTGGCAGTCGAAAGTATGACTCAAGAAGAACGGCGTAATTGCCTGGAGCTTTTCTATAGGAGGCGTGCTGAAAAGTTGAAGGAGTTGGGTGAAATCGCCGGCGCGCACATAGAGCCGAAGCGGGAGCTGACAGTGAAAAACGATGTCGAAATGGCAGACATAAAAGTGAAGGCCGAAAATATCAAGCCCCCTCTAGAGGACCTCAAAGACGATAAGAAGGGGGTGGACGTTAAGATAGAGGAGGCCGGACCCAGTACACCAGTTACAAAACAGGAAACAAAAGATGCTACACCTCTTACCACAGATGTAAAGAGAATCAAAAAGGAAGACTCGCCAGTGAAGAACAAGAGGGCTTCTGTGTCAATTTGGATCTCCGATGATGATGAGACGGACGAGTTATGAAAACTTGCTCTGATATTTACTTGTTTAACCTGGGTTAGATGTTTTGGCGCGATGCCTTATAGCTTAGACACGGCGCAAGGATTATACGACATGAGGTTAAGGGCACGCATTTAATAGGGGTTTCGCTGGATTTTCTTTTTCTTTTTCTTTTTAGAATATTACTTCACGGGCCCGACCACCAGCGGATTTTATACCCCAAGTAGCGGATCTCAAGTCTATCGCGTTTAATAGTATGGTGAGGAGTCTTAGAATTTGAACGTACTTATCATTTACCATCTTTTAGGCACCCTTGACACTTCCTCCTTGCCAACTTGTACCCCGTTGGTTACTATACGCCTACGATATTAAATGCATGAGTGCAATATAATAAAGTAATAAGTTAGGGTTTGACAAACAGTTTCTAGTGGTAAGGGGCTCTGTATTTATGCCCCGCTCGGTGATGACCTTTTTTTTCCCCTTTTTTCCATTTTTTTATGATCGTGAGTCCTCTTAGGCTTTAGCAGTTGCAACCAAGCAAACATTCTCCAAATTTCTTATTGTCAAATAGTCAAATATATCCACAAATAATCTAACCCTAAATGTATAGAATAACCTTAAAGTCTTACGGGTTTCTCAACGTCGCGCAATTTTAAGTTTTGGTGACAAGAGTTAAGTCATTAGTGTGACCTGAAGAATGGTTTGTGTTACGCGTGTTACCCGTCTTAGCTCCCTCGTACCTTTGTAACGTGTTTTCTACCTAATGCATCACTGCATCCATCTTTATTTCAAACAATCGTACAATCAATGTATAACATTTCGTGGGACCCATCGTCGGCTCAACATTTTATGTAATCGCTCGCGTCTCGTTTAACGGATAGAAGCTGCGATGTATAAAACAAAGGCATTGTGCAGTTAGACTGCTTTCTTTTCCTTCTCGTTTAACCAGCCAAAGGCCCAAAGTTAGCAAAAGCCCAAAGTTAGAAAAAGGCTGGATACGTCCACGAACAATTCCAAGGACATTCCACGGTTTGATAACAGGAAATTTTTCCCCCCAAGTCCGACCAATCATCGTATTGGTCTTTTCTTTATTTTATTCCTTTTCACTTTTTTATATTTTTTTTGTTCCCCTATTCGTCCTCGTAAAAGGTCGAAAAAGGCTATTTTCACCTTCTTACGTCTACGGTTCATCCCAATCTCCCAATAGCCCTTAGAGACGTCATCTTCGTCATCTTCGTCATACCCGCTCGCCTGTGGAACCGATCGTCAACCCTTGATCGGCTATCCGCGAGCCATTCTTTTTTCCAGAAACGGGATCACACATAACTCAGATCCTAACATCGACATTCGTTGAACTTACCAATCATCCGAAATTCAAAAATAATGTATTCGCTCGTTCAAGCCTTACTATTCACGACGGCCGCCAGCGCCACCTTGCGGTCAAGACAAGGCAACGATGGCTGCTGCTTTCAGCTCGCTTCGGTAGGGATGGTCAATGAGACCGTTCTAGAGGATCACGTTGGCGACTTACTTTTGGGTGGTACCTTTCAGCAGGGTGGATTTTGTCTGGACAAGACGACCAAAACCATACAAGATAGTCTAGGACATAATTGCTTCATGAGAGCACCTGACTATCAATTCGAGTGTTACCAAGGCGCCGTCGGCACTACGGCATTCGATATCATAGCTCCTCAGGCAGACGGGAAGTCACACCTCACATATAACGATACATCCGGTGTTTTCTACGCGTGTCCTATCGACTCCGAGAGCTACGACATTTATTCCTCTGATAGGACCGACAAGGCTGGATGTGTACCGGTTGCATTGGCATTAGTCGATGAGACGGCTGCTTGCTCTGCTCCCGCCAGCAATTCTACCCGCTCGATACGTTCCAAGGCAACACGCCGGAGCAAGGGACCCCTTCCGCGAGGTTTAAGAACAGCACGCCCAACCAGGCCGCTACGACGCCAATCTTCTCAAAAATGCGCCGTAAACCCGGCAGCACCTTCGCTTGCACCTTATCGGCTGAGCCATGGTAACTCGCCTGTCCCGAGCGAGAGTAACGATACTTCCGCCGAAGTTTTCATCGGCCGAAACTACAGCACAGTATTTGAATATATCATTCCGAACAGTTTCCCTCTCGCCAACAACACAGGCAAATCCACACTATGTGCGCTCCAGTTCCGCATGCCGGTCTGCACGTCTCTTCCCAAGGGCTACCCGTGCTACAGCTTCAGCGGTCTGGAACAGGAGGTCTTAGCCAACTCTGGTATGACGTTCCATCTCGAGGGTGGCAATGGTAACGCGTCGTGGAACAGCACAGAATTACACCAGGTGTTCCCCGGCGAAAACACCACGATCGGCACTTTTGAGTGCGGGCAGGCGGCCGGCTCCGGCGAGTCGCAGAAGATAAGCTGGCTGGTTAGCAGTGTCAGAGACTTCTCGCTCGAATTCCTACAAGCAGGCGTCGGTCAATCCGCCCAATTCCAAGACGGTGTAGGCGCGTGGATTGTGCCGTGCCAGTAATAAACCAGTCCCTACCTAACTCCCTTCATTTTACTACCTTTCTTAACAGCAGTTGCTTGCCCCTTTAACATAGAAATATTTTAATGATAATGAAAGCGTGAGAATTTGGAGGATATACCATGATTAAGGGCAAAAGACTGCCATCCTAGAGAAACTGATGCTAGAAGATCACGTATAATATACGATGCAGATGGATCGGTAATGATAATAGGCGACTCGTTAGACCGTGTCTTAGTTACACGGTATGTTAATGGGGTACCACACAGTCGACGGTAGACAAAATAATAAATGTATATGCATCAAGATAATCTTTGCCTGGCTTCTTTTAACCGTTTTTCTGCTTTAGAATGTCGTGTTCAGTAAATGAGCGGTCCTTGAGACTACACGATGCATGTTCCTGTTCGAAGCTTACGCGTACGTTAACCAAGCGTTTGGATTCCATTGAAATTGGTTATGAAGGATGTATTAGGATAGGAGAGTAATAATAAATAGCAATTCCGTAACGATCTTTTAAAGCCGTGGTCTCTTGTCTCTTTTGGCAGGCTCTTCGTGACACCTCAGTCGTAAGTACCATAAATAAAATGCTCCCGAGAGGTTCTCGGTCTCAGTATCTTGGTTGACCAAGAACAATTCAAGGCCCAATCATTACGCCTCGTCCTCCGTGATCGTCACCCACATGTTTGACTGGCAAGTTAAGAAGATAATATTTTCGTCCCAACCTTTAAGAGGATTAACCAACTGGAAATCGAATACACGTAGCCACTAAATTGGATAGGACTCGTCAGTACATGTTACGGGTATATGGAAAGATGAAAGTAATGCTCGAGAGGGGGGAAAGATCTCTGACCTCGAAGAAGACCTTGTGAAGCTCCATCAAAGCAACGGGTTTCCCAGCACACATCCATCGGCCACCGCCGAAGATGATGTCTACCGCGGACGCCCTTTCGGCTTTGGTCTTGTCGTCGCACTCGAGAAAGCGTTCCGGTCGGAAGACGTTGACGTCTTCGCCGAAGATGGCCTCGTTCTTGGTGAAAGCGTGCGAGTTGTGGCCAATCGCGGTGCCCCCGGGGATGAACATGCCGTTTATCATATCCCCCTCGGGCGGAACTGACTTGTCTATCAAGTGTTAATTAACAGCGGTTCATAGGTTTTGGCATCTCCTAGGGCAAGACTCGACAATGGGATAATGGCGTTACGGAAATAAAGGTGCTTACAATGGCCGTATGGTGTAGGGCTTCTCATTCTGATTCCTTCCAGGATGATAGCCTAGTTGTTAAGCGATCGAGAGTCAGTTTTTGATAATACCCTAGACCACGACGGAGTGGAATTAAAATCGCGTACCTTCAAGTAAGGTAATTTTTGAGCCTCCTCGTAGGTAATAGGGGCAGAAACTTCGTTTCGCTCTACACATTGCTTAATCATAGTCTTGAGCTTCGAGTATACCCGAGGTGTAGACATGAGATACGCCAGCGTAGTGCGAATAACCGTCGCAGTTGTATCTGATCCGGCGATGACCTGAATCATAGCTTCGGCTCCGCATTCGTGTTCCGTCAAGCCGTGACGAATGAACGACCCCTAGTTTTGGCGCTGAGTGAGAGAATCGAATACTCGGGCGTAGCATCACTTACCATCATATCGTCTACATCCTTTTGGCCTTGGAATCTTTCGCTGATTATCTTCTGTGTGACCCTGGTACACGGTATAAGATAAACCATCGAGTTATCAATAGGACTGACTTACCCCATCATCTTCCCGGCTCCTTTTTCGTCGGTTGGCTTCGCACCGAAAAGGGCGTGGAATGGACGAGAAAATACGATCCGTTTGAGGAAGGGAACCTCCTGGCATAGGTTCTGTTTTAGCAACGTCCTGTCCATGAGGGACGTGTATTCGTATAGGTCTCCATCAGCATCCAGGAAACCGAATGGCTGACCGTATGCAAGCCTGGTGATTACATCTAGGGTGAAATAACGAGACAGTAAAGCCAAATCGACAGGATGACCATGGGATTTCGACAGGTGCTTGCGACGAACGATGTCAATAAAGGAGGCGACCTGGGAATCAACCGCAAGCTCAAGATCGGAATTCTCGCGTCCGTTGTAACCCTTGATGGTCTTCGCTTTGCGCCGGTCGTGCTCACGGTTCGAAGCGATGCTAAACATGCTATCATGGCCTGGGGCAAATTTGATCGTCTCGTACCATTCATCTTTACCGTAAGTACTTCGTGCCGATGTATACCGTCGAACGATCTCTGGATCGTTGGACAGGATATAGTTAGGCCCTACTCGTGCCAGGGGCCCGTACTTGCTCAATCCGCTGAGGTCATTTCCAAGTGAATTGCGGAGTATGCTCTTCACCATCCAAAGATGAGAGAAAGAGCCAAGAAACGGGCCAGGAATGTGTCGAAGGCGATACCACGCCACTATACTTGTGACGATAAACCACGTCAGAAACAAAGACGCGAAACCCACGCAAACTCCAACCAGGCTTAGAGCACGCGTGTTATCAAGTGTCAATAATAGCATGTTGTAAAGCTTGACTGCTTTAATAGCTTAATCTAGTACTTCAACAAGCGTACGATAGCAACGATGATACTCAAGGATGTTAGACCATCACAATGCTGCAGGGAACGATAGGTAGCGCCTGGGAACCTTTATATTCAACCTGAGACTGTCGGTTAGAGCCACCTGCTGCGTGGGCGTCCCCACGATACTATGCCGTGAGTACAACTTAGCAGCAGAATATGAACCTATCGTATTCTCAATCCACCCGCTATCACGAGCGCCGTCATCATCGCCACCACCACCACCAGGTGCAGACAATGACGTCCTCGGCGCATATCGATTTGTCTATACCTTAGGCAATAGCCAATCACGTACGCGCGTCTCTGCGTTTCGTGTAGATAACGCCTTTGCTTTTTGAAAAACACGCTGGCCTAGACCTGCAGCCACCTGTATATAAGCGTGTGCACCCCATCCGTCTCCCGCAACTTACTAATAACGAGTGGCGTTCAGGATTGGGGGTCGCTGAAAATATAACGTAATTGCAACGACGCTGTCTCGGGCCCTTATGATACGTCTTTTTGTCGACTCCAGGAAACGCAGCATTCGACATCGCAAGGCTTTCTTCCCGGTCGTCGCTTCGATCCTTGCCTGTGTCGTTAGTCTTGTGGGTGTGGACTATGCGGTGTGATAGCAATGCTACTGGCTTAAGAATCACAAGACTTACGACGCCTACCTAGCTAGAGCTAGCTATAGGCTGTCGTTCCAAAGTTCGTCTCGTCAACTTACTCGTCATTTTCTATGCATTACTTCCGCGCGTCATGATGTTATATCTCCAATTCCAGGTGTGTTGAGGTAGCACCGTCATCTTGGTGACACCTATAAAGCTTTTCAACTAGATCATAATCCCCTCTTGACTATATACGCATCTCGGTCTTTATATATTAGGTATTTATACTACATGTATTATATCATCGCGTGGGCAAATGGGTAAGTTATAAGATGTCAATTGTGAGCCCGTATATAAGTACCTAGGCTGACGCTGTGCCAGCTTCTTCTTGATAAACAAAAAAAGAAAAAAAAAGTGCAAGGGAGGATATTTAGCTACATGTCTTACTCTACGACCCCATTGGAGTCGTGTTGTATTGGGAGGAAATTACAGATAAGATCGACCATGCATTTTCAAGTAAGATCTACGAGTATCAGTTCAGCTAGAGAAATATGACCCGATACGGACTGTCGATTTTCTGCAGCGTTTCCGGGATTCTGGCAGGTTATGAGGCAAATTATGTGTGCTATCAATGCAATGGTCGAAGAGAATAAGCCGGTATGTCTTCAACCCACCTTATACTAGCTGCAGATATCCCAGCAGGCTATGCTTCTGAATATCCCAAGTGCCTCGTTTAGACTTGACTTTGTTCGTGAGCGGCGTTATGTTTGGTTAGACCAGGGGAAGGGGCGTGCAAATGACAGCTGCGTGTAGTGTACTAATAAATGCCAATTCATACTATACCACATGTAGCAACAGTATTTCTCTATAGAGATTCATCAAGCTTTTCTCATACCTATTAAGATTCTATAATGTAACCCCGATCAGATGGTTTTTGGAATTTCCTTCTCCTTGCATGGGCTAAGAGGCAAACTTACGAAAGAAAGCACTTTTACTCAATCAAGAATTCGGCATTTGTTCTGACGTTCTACTCGTAAGTTTTCTATTTGCAACTATGCGTAACTTCTTAATCGTTGATAGTGGATTAGCTGCTTCTATCTCGTTGCGGTGGATGTGAACGAGTGTTTGAAATTGATACCGGCATGGGGCAAATATTAGCATAATGATTTTTATATTGCAGATATTACCTACTATGAAGACTTTTTGTGCAACGTAACGGAGAGTATACCTATTCTTCTTAGGCCACCATTTCAAGCCACTTTAGGTTCACCCATCGTGCATATATCCCGCGTCACCTAGTAATCAAAGCCGTCCTACGTCGGAGGTGAGATCTCGTGACCCATTATATATCAATCAGAAACTCATTGTCTATATCGTGCCTCACATCTAGGTAGTGTAGCCCAATGACACCTATATGCTCAGATCATAGCCATTCCCCTTCTCCAGCGCCCTCTTCCACGCGGGACGACTAGCGCATCTATCGTGCCACTCCTTCAGGCGGGGGTACTTCTCGAAATCCACCCACTTGGCCTGGAACGCCCAGTCGACATACCACATGAGCGAGAAGTCAGCGCGGGTTGGGGTCTCCGTGCCCATGAAGAACGCGCGAGTAGTAGCTTTGCCGTCTTTATCTTTCGGGCCCTCCAGCTGCGTATTCAAGTATCCAACGACCTTGGTCAGCTCCTCGTCGAGAAAAGCGCTGTCGAGCACGTATTTAACAGCGCGCACGAGCGGACGCACGAAGAACGGCGACTGCGCCACCAGCAGCCCGAGCAGCACCTTGACGATCAGCAGGGGATTAAGCGTGGCGCCGCCTAGGGAAATAAGTTGTTCCTCGCGCACAATGTCGTCTTCCGGTGACGAAGGCGGCGGCGGGGGGAGCCGAAACTTGGCACCTTCGTCGTACGTGTTTATAAGCCAAAGGGCGATGGCGCTCCGCTCCGTGATGAGGCGCCCTGAGGGCGTAACTAGCGTCGGCGATTTGCCCAGGGGGTGGAGCGCATGGAGGGCGGGGGGCGATCGCCCTTTTACACGGTCATGAAGTACGAGGTCATACTCGATGCCCAATTCCTCAAGTAGCCACAGTATCAGATGAGACTGGGAGTTCTACGTGGTCTTTTATTTAGTATGGACTTTTTTATGATTGGTAACTGGATGGTTCAACTTGGCGAAAAACTTACCTGCAAGTGATGAAGTGTGGGCTTGTTGTCGGCCATGTTTTTTACCAAGATTATTATTATAGCGAAGGGCGATAATGTGCTATACCTATTGAAGTTATAATCTAAATCTTAGAATTAAAGATGCTATGGTGCGGGCTGAGTGCCTCCTATATAGGAGATATATTAGGAAGTAGGTGCCTACTTAGCTTTGTAAGGCGCTAATAAATGTCTTACAAAGTAACAGTTGATACGGGATCCACACCTTTAACGTAAATTAGTTATTTGAATTAATCATATTCATATTCATCTAAGTCATATACATAAGTAAGTCATTTGATAT
Source organism: Daldinia sp. FL1419 (assembly GCA_025201765.1). Classification (NCBI taxonomy): domain Eukaryota; kingdom Fungi; phylum Ascomycota; class Sordariomycetes; order Xylariales; family Hypoxylaceae; genus Daldinia; species Daldinia sp. FL1419. Next base: position 117,897 of record MU623341.1, read on the forward strand.
ATATAGAAATTCAACCCTCGTGTCAGATTATTCTGAATGAGTTTTCTTCAACCATGAATTACCAATCTAGATCCTTCGCTCTTCGTTCTTCTCTATGCCACTAACAGGCTAACTGTCAGACTGTAAATATTCGTAGCAGTTATTTTGGGGCCGAACAGATGTCATGTCTCAGCCGTGCTTTTGCCGCATTGAAATGCCTTACTTGGTTAGGTAAACCGGTTAAACAGGGGTTAGCGCTGCGCCGTATGTATGGGCACCCGTCATCTTCCGCTCCCGATAGATTTATCATAACCCTCCGTCCGTCTGTCTTGGTTTGCTCAGTTTAATCAATACGGCCCATAGTGCGCTAACGATAAACCGCCAAACATCTGCATAGATCTGCATAGATACCTGCTAACCTAGGTAGGTACCTATAGTATTTATAGAATATCGTGAATGCTTGAGCCATGTTAGAAATAACCCGACGCTGGACCGCCCGTGTAACTGGGCATGAATAAACTATAGAAAGTATAAAATCGTGAAATTGAACGCAATACTAGCAATAGCAAATCAGGTAATGCGGCTCTCAGTCAGAGTTACCAGATATACTCCAAACACCGAACGATGCCACTTACAAGGAATACAATTCCTTTTCCTTTATCGTAACCCATGACCACCGAAAAAAAAAACCCGAGATATTACCCATAAGCTGCATCGTCAAGAAGTCTTTTGCCTCTTGGGATCAAATCCTCCACCTCCGCCCTGAACAGAACCATTCGACGTCACTTCCGTCAGAGGCGCCCTATTGCCGGGTTCGGGCCCCGTAGGAGCTGGCCGTTTTACTGTTAACGGTTTATATGAATTTCTATTTGCTAACGGGCTCCCTGAACTTCCTGGAGCACCAATCTGCCTCACCTGGCTAAGCGCAGGATTTCCAACGTTTCCGAAGTTTGGTCTACCAGGGCCGGATCCACCTCCGCTAGTAAAGCCGCCGCCGATCGGAGCGCCTCCCGGGCCGCGTTGCTGCTCTTGCTCTCTCTTAACGGGGGCCACATGCTGGCCGCTCCTGGAGACCGGCTTAGACGAGTTATGGTCAATACCCGGCGTTTTCCGGATGGAGGGACTTTCTAGACGAGGATCGAACGGCTTAACACTCTGTCCTGTAATGATAGTATTATCGAGAGGTGCGTCTTCGGGTAATTTCTTGATCGACCGAGCCGAGAAAAACGAGACTTCTGCCGGTGCCGCACCGTTTGGCGGGGGTGTGCTTATTCTATTGCTAGCTGCCGTTTGCTGGACTTGGTTGTTAATATGGAGAGCGGGCCTGGGGTGTTGCTGTGGGTTGGGACGACCTTGGAATGTGGCACCTGGTCGCTGCGCTGGTTGGTTAGGGGTTTGGGGTTGCCTAGGGGGTTGAGCGGGCTGGGCAGTCGGTTTGGGGGGCGGCTGCATGGGTCTTGAAGCACTATTTGCGGACGGAACACTGCGGTCACCGCTACTACCAGCAGACAGAGCTTGGGACTTCTCATTTGAACTCATTGCGTAGGAACCGGGTAGTACTACCTCATCGGGGTGACCCTCATCTGTAACGCCAAAATCGGCGATATCAAAGTCCCCAAAATCCTCGTCGAGTAAGTTTGAAACTACAAATTCAAAACATCAGCATCTGTCCAATCGATGCCGTCAGAGTCAAACCCACCATGCGCAGTCATCTCAACATTCTTGTCTGCGGTATTCTTCGGCTCCACCTTCACTACCTCTGGTCCCTTCTTGGCGAAGTCGGAATGACGATGCAAGTTCTCCTCGTCGAACTTGACGGGACCGACCTTCATCTTTGTGACCTTGGAAAGATAATCCTTATCGTAGATACAATTGCCAAGAACGTTGCCAAAGTTCCGCAACGCACGTTTCAAGGCGTCCGTAGTCCCTTCTTTTTTTGCCTTCTCGAAAGCCGCCGCCTTCCCCTTGCAATTCTCTATATGACCATACCCGATATCCTCGTGGTAGGTACCATCCCGTAGTGTCACTCGAACAATGACAGATAAGCCCAGAGATATTTTGAAAGTTTGCGGGTTTTCATCGACGAAGTCAACCTGGATGTTCTGGATACTAGACGACCATCCATTGAAGCCAAAAACCTCGTTGGCGAGCGCGATACATTTTTCGGCGGCGATATAGTGAACCTTCTGACCAGACGGACCGCTACGTGCAGAAAGGTATTCGGGGCCAAGTTGCTTCTCTAGTCGTGCTTGTAGAGTGGCGATTTCGATAGCCGTATACTCGGAGATACGAGGCTTAGCTTCCTCGAAAGGATTGACGATGCCGTTATGCTGGTCGCCCGGACTAGGTAGAGGGAGTCGCATGTTAGCTTAGACGCGTTGGAGAACGGATGAGATGGATGATGAGAAAAGAAAGAAAAAGACATACGCTGGCATCGTGGCAGAATTATTCATAGGAGGTAAGTACCATCGAGTTTATAAATGTGCTTTAGCACACTACCAAAAGAAGAAATGTAATATAGGTATGAAGGAGGCGAACCTGGGGTCGTTACGTAGAAACACTCTATACGCGGGATGCGGGATGTACGCGGATGTTACGTGTAAATCGCGATAATTGAATCTAATCCTGATGGAGGATAGAATTACTTTTCCCCACTTCCAGTCTTATTAGTCACGTTGATAGCGCGCAGGCAGACACCAGGTCACCTGATCGAGGTGTGTCCATCATCTAAGAGGTACCAGTTCAATCGAGCATTTGTACCAAGCTGAGCCACAGCTGTGCCCTTGCAGAACCGGTCCGCTTTTTTTCTTTTTTTTTTTCTTACTAACATCCACCACTGAAACAATATCTATCAAAATTTAAATCGAGCGCTCAAAGGCCTTATCACACAAAGCCTTTCAACTTCCAAGATCGAACACCCACCTACGTACCTACCTACGTACCTAATACCTACGTACTAAACGATAGAGTCTAAGATTATATAATAAAAGAAAACCAATGCCCCCCAGGCACTCGTATGTCCTTAAAATATACCAATTGCATTATACACGTCATGACATATCAAACCTTGTTCCTATATTTCGTTTTGGCACGCTTCAGATGCCTAATCTCAGGCAAAAAGATACGGATCTAAATCATCGAGCAAGAAGAAAGAAAAAAAAAGACTAAAAAATAATGCTTTGAATAGGCCCCGCCGAGGATTGAACTCAGGTCTCAGGAAATCTTGATAGTAATCAAAATCCTGCGTGCTGTTTCGTTGTTAGTGACCTAGCTCAGGCTAGAAGTGGATATTCAGAGGAGACATACCTAACCACTACACTACGCGGCCGCGCTTTTGTCTTGTGATGCCAAGACATGCCAGTTGCTTGTTAGTTTTCCTTTTAGCTTCGTGGCCCGGAATCGGCAGAAAACTCCACCAACTTTTAAGATGTGTGTCTCTTTGAAGCCCTCACCCCTAAACGGTACTTGGCAGATATAATTTTACACGCGCCTTGTATAATCAGCTTCCTGGATCACGTTTTATTAACATATTTTATTGGTATAAGAAAACTACCTAACATAGGTGACTTTACTGTTACATAGTATTCTGCCTCGACAGTTTCAACCCGCGACAGATATCTCATGCCAAACAGCGCATACACAAGGCCAGCTGGAAATCACCGTAACTAGCCACAATCTCTATCTAGCCTCTACTCGGGTGAAGCTGCCGTGGTATAACCCACGTGCGCTCAACTTCCATTCAATGGGGTTTTATATGCGCCGTAACCCACGATGGAATTTTGTCTGGTCGGCCTCCTGGGGTCGACGCGGCTGTTGGCGGGGGTGTCGGACTTACTGCTGGGTTCGGGAATCCAGCCCATGGGTCCGACCATGTGTTACGAGGCGACGGGGTCGGGGTCAACTCCGGAATTCCCTCCCATGGATTAGACCAGACGCTGCTACCATCGGGGTTTTTCCCTGGAGACCTTGGGTTCAGCGCTAGGGGTGCTGCTGGTGTGGCTGTTATCGCCGGAACCGGTGCACTCGTCCCGAAAGGGTTTGAGGTCACCGAAGGTGCTGACGTCGGGCCTACCCGTCGAGAAGCGTTTTCAAATGGATTAGCCCGCCCCCTTCTATTTACGTGGCTTTGAGTCGGGCCCCGAGGGTCCGCATTGATTCCGATACCGAACGGGTTCGTCAGAGGCATTGCCTTTTCCGAGATCGGTGGAAGAGAGAACACCTCTTTATTCACTCCCCGTGGAACCACTGGATCCTGAGGCGGAGTCAGTCGGTTAATTATTGAATCATAAGGTGAGATCAATGTCGTGGGCGGTAGACCCGAAGGCTTGTCGACCGATACTGGGATCGTCTTTGGAAGTATGGGATCCAGAGGCTTATCCAGGATACTCTCGTCGAACTTGGGCCGCTTAGAATCCCGCTTGATTTCAAGCTCCCATTCCCCATGATTTCTTCTCTTCTTTCTCGCGTCCTCCATTGCCTTTCGATCTATGTCCCTGATCCGCTGGTTTTCCTTTCTCCGCTCCATCATCGCCCTTTTCAAGTCTGCCTCTTGTTTAAACTGCCTTGCTTCAGCCTCCCTTCGCTCCCTCTTTTGTTTGACTCTGCGGGTTCGGTCTTCGTGTTGCTGTCTCATTCTTAGCCTCATTTGTTTCCGTTCGAGACTCTCCCTCGTGGGTTTGATCCCCGAGGGCTTTCCCGCATCTTCCCAATGGTTGTTGCGGTATTCATCCAGGTACCTAAAGAAACGATTTAGAATACCTCTACCGTCTATAGTTTTCCCTTCAGCGGTCGTGGAGTGAGTGATCGTCTCAGTGAGATCATTCATGATTTCCTCGCGAATCGCATCAGTTGTTGCAAAAAAGGGGCCCGCGGGATTCACCCTATCGCTATCTTCTACCTCCACTTCAAGGCTTTTATTTCTGATTTCGGTTGATGGAACGCCGCGTCGATCAGAAATCTCCACCCACATCCTTAGTCTCTTCTGAGAGGCGTAAATATCCTTTTTCAGATCTTCATATTTCTCCATCAAGTTTGAGAACGGTATTCCAAGAATCTCCCAGTCGGCTGTGGAGAGATTGCCCAAATATGAAATCTGAAGAGTCTGTCTCAGAGCGACTTTAGCAAGGGCTAGGGACGCCGCAGTTTTTTCGACGGCCCCCTCCAGGCTATCTAAAAAGCGATTACTAAAGGTGAACGAACCGTCTTGGAGCGCCAGCCCCCAGTCTTCGATTTCAAGGAGAGCCCATTTGAAGTTGTCCGCTTCTTTCGTCGCTTCTTTGACCTCGACCTGCTTTTTCGCCTTGTACTCTTCAAGAGCAACCTCTTCAATCTCGGCAAGTCTTAGGCGCGTAGATTTTGCCAAATTTTCAGTTACGAGAATTTCACCGTGCTTTCGTTTCTTCGAACCATCTAACGAAAGCTGCTCTATGTACTTGTAGTCCTCGCCCTCACCACTGTGGGCATCTGAGCTGAGCTCATCTTCTTCTAGTTGTCTGTGTTCCACGGACGCCGACATCCTTGTAAATTTTTTCGGGTGGCAGACGACTGAATTATATGTTAATCGATTTAGGCAGAAAAGTGGCAAATGTTAATGATGATTATGATGGTGATTATGATGATTGTGTTGATTATGTTGATTATGTTGATGGTGTTGATAGTGTTGATAGATGCTATCGGGAAATTTGAAGCTGCTACGCGGCATCATTAAGTATACTTTTCAAATATTTTCCATAAAGAAGGTGGAATATAACGATAAAACTGTTTCTGACAGACGGGAAAACAAACGCAGTGTTTCTGGTCCAGTCCGCCAAATACGACATAGGAGAGGAGCTAATAAGACCACAGAGAAACATTTATATTCATATGTTTACCAACAATCTTGAACGTAGTAGCATCAGGGAGAATGTATATTTAGGACGCTATTTATAAATCCTGACAGCTAGGCTGCCCCCCCTCTTTTCCTTTCTTCTTCTTTTTATATCAATCCAACCCAGAACGTATCTATTACGATATTTAAATATCGTAAGCACACTTACATTGAGAAAAAGCCTACGTACCTTGAGCGGTACTAATAGGGGTTCATCGAAACGGCATATTCATGAAAGCATAAAAGATATCAATTTTCCCAAGTCATTACGTTGATAATATTCAGTCATTTAGTATCAATATAAAATCATAGTATAGTGATCGTCAGAAAAATAATAGACAAGAATCCAGAACAAGTCAAAGAGATTAGTTGTAGCATGGACCCATCATTTCATTGCCATGTCCAGAAAAAGGCACCTCCTTTATTTTGGCCGGACGTAAAATCTAATTCTCGAACGTTTTTTCTAGTAAGATCAACCCTTTTCAGACCACAAGATTACACACAGTAGCACTCAAAACCTTGAATATCTCTTTCGCAAGGGGTTTCCAGTAACATTAGGGAGATCATCGAAGAAGTAGGAAATATTTACTTGCTACGATGCCTACCGTTGTCAGGTTTTTAACTTGTATTAGTTAACTACCTACATATGGAGCAAAGGACTTGTTCTATATGTAGTCGCCCTTAACCATAATTGTAGATAGGTTCTTCGCGGAACGACGAAGTTGTTTCCTTGCTTCTTGGCCCGCCCCGTGACAGGATGTAAGCCATCGCGGTCAGATTCTATTAATTGCTTTACCCAATTGAAATACGACGGCTGATCTTATCCCACTTAGGTATTAAGAATCTAGGGTTGCGCAGTTGCGCAGTTGTATGAAATCTTGCACCAAGTTAATGAACCTTTTCCAAGACCTGTCAAACTATGAGTAACTAGGTAAATAATCGCATAAGAGGTAGTGAGTGATGTAGAATTAATTTATATGATAATGATATAATAATGACTTGATTGACATTCCATCTTGGTAGTGTAAACTTTTTCATTTCTAATGGTGTGCAGTAAAATATAAGGGCTTGTACTAATTAGTTTGACCAATCAGATGAAGTGAGACAGTTCTCACTTTTACTAAAAGGGCGTGTAACTCAGTGGTAGAGTGCTCGCTTCGCATCTTCCGGTGTTAGAACTTGCGAGAAGTCCAGGGTTCAACTCCCTGCTCGTCCAATAATTTTTTGTTCTTTTATGTATAATCTTATTTCTTTTTTATGAAAATTTCCCCCTTTCAATCCCAATGAGTCCACGGCATATGTACCTAGGTACTAACCTGTATGGAGTTTTTAGCAGTCCACTTCCAACAAGGCAGCAGGGATAACTTTATTTACGTTAGGTACGATTCCCCAAGCCCCTTCTTGCTTTATAGTATGGGAAGTTCAATAGTTAGTTATTTAAATCTACCTAAGTTGCGTGTGTACAGTCAGTCGATTACATTTAAATACTAACCAACCCTATTCTTGATATATCGAGTCGACCAATTAATAAATTCGCCATTCGATATCAATTCTTATTTGGTCAGTCCCCTTAACTGGGAACAGCCATATCTCACTTCCCTGCTCTCAACATGCCCGAGACATCCGATCTCTTGTCTTCAATTCTGTTGTTAGATTATAGTTTCATGCTAAGCGTTCTACTTCGGGTTCTACCAATTAAAAAGCCTTAGCGATTGTTATTATTATTACGAGTCCGGGAACCCGCTCCGGAAGCATCCTCCGCTACATCCGGACAAATATTGTTTGCATGAATATCCGTATATCATCTCCATATCATATATGGCATCATGTCCCTTCCGCATGATTGACATCAAAGCTATTTCCAATTCAACTGGCCGTACGTGCGGGATTACGTGTAATTCTCTTGGCTTTACGACGTGTCAGTAACACGCTGATAAAAAGTTTACCAAACGAGCAAGTCCGCAGAGACACCCGGAGGGGATACATAGTTCATGTTTGTCAGCATTCTAGACCAAACACCCAGAAGAACTAACACCTTCAACATGAATAGCCACGTGGTTCTCATTCTTGGTATGGAATTCCTCGCCGGAAAACAAAGTTGTTTCAATACTTCTTAGACCACCTCGTGACATGGCCTGACCTCTAAAGATATTGACCCAGGCTACGGAGGTATTTAGTGGTATTTATTTTGCGACTGGTCAGTCAAAACAGTATTGACATCATAGTCATCTTAGCTGAATCAAATTGTATATTTTGCATGCTATTTCCTAAGTTCAGCCTGAAGATCAGCTCTGCCACAAATAAGAGAAACAAAATTCATGGCACTATCATTGAGCTAAAAGTAATCTACCACGTAACTTTTATAGCTTAGAGGGGCGAGATGCCTCGATAACTAGGTCGACCAGGTGTTCCGGGTACTTTGCGTATGCAGCGTGTGCACAATCTAGTACTTCTTTCTTAATAGTAACCCGAGCCTCCTTTGCATTCGCGAAACATATGTCTTGGAGAATAGGAGGAACGCGGCGATCCTGTGTAGTAAAGATATATGTACTAGGGACATCTCTCCACGCCTCGTAAACCGTTTGCCCTTTAATGGCATCTAGATTGTGGTGCGTAGACTGTCGTTTCTGTTCCTCCTGATCCTCGGGGCTTACGTCGTGGCACAAGGCCTGGACGGGATCATTAAGGAACCAGGTGCCATCCTCTTCGAAAGTTATTTCCGGTACGTCCTTCAACGAAACCCCTAGGCCTTCGATTAAACTCCAAATGCTTTGGCCCTTGGCGAGAAGATAGGCCGATAAGTAGAAGAGATAAATAACGCCACCAGATGCGCCTTTAGCTTCGCAGTCCTTACGGGTTAGCCCCTCGATAGCATTCGTCCCTACGACACCTCCGTACGAATGCATGAACAGGATAACTTCGTTACCATCATTAACAAGAGTCTCGACTATTTCGCGGACAGCTGCCACATCGGCTTCGTGGGACGAATTAGGTGGTCGAGCGCCGTTATTTGACGGTAGGGCGGGCACGTAGACAGTGAAGGATTTTGCCCGAAGTGCATCAACTAATTTTCGATACGCGGCGGGTAGTGTCCACGCACCGGGCACAAGGACAATAGTTGGTTGTGACGCTGACATGATGTAATATTAAAGGTTTGAGAATTTTAATGATCTTAATGTCCCTATTATTTACCTAAGTACCTTGTAATATAGTTATCCAAAGTTTACGAGTTAATATAGATGATTGGGGAACTAAACAGTTGTCGGATAACTTCTTTGCCATTGGTTGGCATCGCGGGGTTGACAACCATCATTTTACTAACTCTACCTACCTACCTACCTGGGTGGGTAGTCTCCTAAACCCTGTTCTAACTAAAACTTACAATAAAAGTCTTAATATTATAACAAAAGTGGATAGCCTTGTCTTCTAAAGGTTCTCATTAGTTATACCACACATCTCCATAATAGAAAGACCTTACAAGTTGCACTTAGTTAACTCAACTTCTAATAGTAATCAACTTTCGGATTTCCTAGGTTAGGTATCTTTCGTGGTATCATACAAAGTAGTTAATGCAATTATATACATCTATCAACCCAAGTACCTAATGCTCAACTATAACTCTGATACTTCTTGCTGGTTTATATTCTCCTCCTGTATGCATGGATTCCCAATCTCGAATCCCAAGTCAATATCGTGCTGCTCGTAAAGCTGCTTTAATATGCGTAACGCCTTGTAACACAGTTCTCCCGCGCGTGGGTCGCCGCTCAATTTTCGTCTCGTGCTTAGCCCTTGAGCTTGGGCCCCATCATCATCAAAATAGGTCAACTCTACTCGTTGCTCGCTATCATTTTCAAAACCAAGTGGTTTCTCAATGTACCTGAGTGATATCGGTACGCACGGCGGCGGTTGCGCGTAGTTTTCAAACCGAATGGGTACGTTTTGTGCGCTATATAGACAGGTTCCAGAAGCTCTATCACACGATTCCCTCTCGCCAAGCTCGAACCAATGGTATGGATCGGTATCTAGTGTGAATTTACTCCCATTCACCTTGTTGCTTGATTCCCACCTACATACACAACGTCAATATTCAAAATAGAAACAGATTTACACAGTGAGAGAACGTACCAACCAAAACCGAAAAAACCTTTCTCCGTCACATAACTGAAGTATTCAGCCGGGCACACCGCGTGATTGGCCCAGGCTCCATTACTCGAGGTCTCAATAACAGCTGTGGCATGAAAGAGCGCTGGCTGCGTAAATGGTGCTGCTCTGACCGTGGCTGTGACGGCAAGGAAAACGAAGAATAGTTTTTTGCAGTCCATGTCACCCCTTTATCACGTAGCTTCCAAACTGGTACTAAGCTGGGATAGATCTCAAGGCGACGATGCGAATTTGTTATTACCCCTGAGATTCTCCAAAACTTTGAGTGTTGTTATTATGGTTAGAATGCAGCGAATGTGGATTGCTCTCGAGGTCCCGCACTTAGTCTTGGCTTTTAAGATCCCCTTACGAAGAAACGGAATGGTAGTCTATCTACCTAGGTGTATATAAGATGCGCAGTCTATTCAATTATTCCAAGCAATGTACCCCAATTAAGTCTAAAGATAACTAAGACGTTTAATAACAAACGCTTATTTCTTTCCCACTAACACCTCCTTTCTAAACCAAGCCATTTAAGCCACGTTTTTGAAATAATTCAGTAAGACTACCAGTACCTATTAAGGGAGTTACTATTGGCGACTATTAATATCAATACCCCTTTAGGAAGCTTCCAATTCGTAAGCTACCTACCTAAGGATCAAATCCTACAGCAAGCTTAGCTTTGGGTTGGCTCCCAACTAAAACAATGCAAGGAAGATGTTAGAAGTATGAAACAATATTATATAACTATTTATCTCCTAAGTACCTACATAGTCAATATTACCTAGGTACACATGCGGGACGTAGATATTTAATCCTACGCCGACAAATAATTGTTTCGCATACCGCGACTATAGGTACTACCTAGAAGTTGCGGACTTGATACCAATTTCGAAATTATTCGCGACGAAGCTTAAAGTTGACGTCAAGTCAGGTACCTGTTTTTCTTATTGAAACATTACAGTTTAGATATTCTAGCCTTACCTGGGTAGATACTGTAACATGCTAAGGCAATGACCCCCTTTTCACGACGTATCGACGTTACCTATATGCCGTTCCTCAAAAGGTAGAACCAAGAAAGAAGCCGCTCTTCATTTCACGAGAAACTATAGACTAGCCCGTCCTTAAGAGGTATCCATAGCAACCTATGGTTGTCTATCCTGGAATTGTTCTTCACTCTAGGGTCTTTCGATCCCACTACCATTAAGGCTTGCCTCTCGTACGGAATGGCAATCTACCTATTGATCCCGAAAGCATGAGTGAGATATCCCAGGTAACGAATCTCAGATCACTATTTAAACTCGTTATTAATTCCTTTTCCTGGACCTACGCCATTGCTAGTCTGGGGGGGGGGGGGGGGGGGGGGGGGGGGGGGGGGGGGGGGGGGGGGGGGGGGGGGGGGGGGGGGGGGGGGGGGGGGGGGGGGGGGGGGGGAGC